>OX578133.1:135186050-135316002 GCA_951213105.1 Amaurobius ferox | reverse complement strand
TATATATATATATATATATATATATATATATATATATATATATATATATATATATATATATATATACAGGGTGTCCCAGAAAAAATGCTTCAGCAGACAATAATACTTGAATATTTCAGAAATGAAGCTGGAATTTTCATCAATGCTTGTAATTGTGGCTTTTCTTATTATCAGTTTGCCGAAATTATCAACAAAATAGCTGAAAAATGTATGCAAAGGTTGCAGAATGTTTTACAGTATAGCAATCGGGTCTGCCATACGAATCCATCCGGTTCATGTCAAGTAATAGTCGTTCTAGTATTTTGAAAAATATATCTAAATACTAGCTTTTGTGGTATTTTTAATAATATCGTGGAGTTTTTAATAATTCAAAAAATATAAAATTTCAGTAGAATATCATTTTCAATAGAAAAACATAAAAAAATATATTAAAATTTGTTACGGAACTAGTGAATTTATATACGTTTTATTTAGAAGGAAATTATATACAGAACGTTTAAAAACGTCGTTCTTAAGATATCGTGCGTTTTTTCAAATTTAAAATAGAGTAAATAAAAAAATGGATATTTTCACTATTATCAAATGACTAAATGCACATTGTAAGTGCTTTGAATAAATATACATGGATGCTATTGTTTAGTAGTTATTATGAGCCATTCTCGAGATATTAGAAATTTTAATTTTCCACAAGAAGCGTAATATCTCACAAAATAATTAAGTGAATTGCGTTAAATTTTGTTTCGCTTAATCGCTTATTTTAACTAACAGCAATAAGATTACTGATTTTTAGAGATCTAGAAATAAGAATGCTCTAATTCTTATTATTCTTTCACAAAAATGAAATTTGTTAATTTGTAGGTGCACGTGTACTGGACACATCATTTCTTTCACACATCACGAACATTAGAAAATCCTAAAATTTTAACATTTTTATAATAGTAATATTTTTTAAATTTAGTTTATTTTGTAATTTAATGCATGCTCTTGCTTAAGATATGCTACATGGTAAGCTCTGTCTTAAGACATGCTGGTTCCTGTCAATGAAATATTACATTTCAAGGTAATTTTAAACTTTAAATTGCAAATGCACGTGTCCTTAGTTATTGACAAAAATACATTTTTTGGATGCAGCATGTTTCAACACTATATGCCGACTTTAAGTTGGTGAAAGAATGAATTTCCAAGTTACAAAATTACGAAGCAAATAATATAATTGATTAAGCTGAAAAAATATAAAGCGATTGTTTTTTTTTATACAGAAATAAATCAGTAATTTAAAATTTAACTAAAATATTTTTAACATTAGTCAATCTGCTTCATTTAAGATATTAAATATTAATCTATATATATAAAAATGAAAATCTGTCTGTCTGTCTGTCTGTCTGTCTGTCTGTCTGTCTGTCTGTCTATCTGTCTGTCTGTCTGTCTGTTTGTCACACCATCACGGGAGAACGGCTGAACCGAATTTGATGAAATTTTGTGGGTAGCCCAGAAATAGCCCCACTTAAAATTATATCCGTGTTTTGAGTTTCTACGACCAGTGGTTCTCGAGATATTAGTAAAAAACGAAATTTTCGTTTGTCTCATCATCACGGAAAAACGGCTGAACCGAATTTAATGAAATTTTGTGAATAGCCTTGAAATATCCCCCCATAAATTTTGTCCAAGTTTCGAGTTTCTAAGACCTGGGGTTGTCGAGATATTAATGAAAAACGGAACTTTTTCCTAGGAGTTCTACTCCCTAACTCCGTGGTTTATCCAAACGAAAAGCTTGAAAATCGTTTGAAAGTGAATTAAAATTTAATCTCTGAGTTTGATGGGAGATTTTTTGCGTTAATTAGTCACTTTCTGAAAACATGAATTGTTTGAAACATGATTTAAAGGGGAAATCTATCTCCATGGTTCATGGTTTATTTAAAACACGCTTTTACGGAACAATGAGATGTATAGAGAAATCAAAATCGTTATTTAATTTCGCAGTTTATGTTATAAGACATGACATATTTAACATGTTATAAGATTCTATCTTATATCATGTTACTCAGAAACGCAATTAAATTAAATCTGTCTGTTAATTTTAATAGTTATTTTTTCGATTTGAATAATAAATAAATGGATATAAAAATATATTTTAGAAAAGAACGATTTGATTTTTCTTATATCATTTTTGACTGGATAATATCAATTACGGTCTTCAGGTTTAAGAATTATTATTATTTATATTT
Organism: Amaurobius ferox; assembly: GCA_951213105.1. NCBI lineage: Eukaryota > Metazoa > Arthropoda > Arachnida > Araneae > Amaurobiidae > Amaurobius > Amaurobius ferox. Next base: position 135,313,777 of record OX578133.1, on the reverse strand, counting down.
TCGGGGATTATTGATTCAAGGATTATTGATATTTTCAAGTTATTATGCAATTATTTTATTATGACAAAAATTGTTTAAACTCATATATTGTATGTTGTACGAATCTTCTACAAATACACGTGTATATCTTTTAATCTACGAGAATATAAGTAGTACAGGTATATTGACATATGTTTTGATATATATTGGTATATATTGGAATCAATTACGACCTTCTGGTATAAAGAGTACGGATATTATTGATGTTTTCAATTTATTACGTCATCTCTTTTATTTTGGCAAATATTTTTGAGACGCATATTGTAATACGGGTAATCTTCTACTAACACATTGGCATATTTTCTGATCTGCGACAATATAATTAGTACGGGGTTGCATATATTCATTCAATTCCTATTTTTCCTTCTGTAAATTTGCTTACAAAAGGGGGCAGGATGTTTTGTTCTTCACATCTGATCGTGAAGATAATTTTGCATAGTGAGAACATATATACTTAAACTTCTCTTTAGGAGCAATAAATTTAATATTTTAACAGAATTTGCACATGATTGCGAACTTTAAGTTTCTTTAAATTATACACTCCGTACGAATAACGGGTGTGCTGTTAGTGGTTAATAAATTTTAACATTTTAGGAGAATATATCATGTTGCTCGGCATCGCAATTAAATTAAATGTGTTTGTTAATGTTTTTATTATTTTTTTTCGATTTAAATAATAAATAAATGGATAAATGGATATAAAATTATATCTTATGGATGGACGGTTTGATTTTTCTTTTAATTATATTAATTGCTGACTGCGTACATCAATTTCATTTATTTTGGCAAAGAGTTTTCAAGCTTATATCGTATTTAGCTACTAAACTCATATACTGTGTTTAGCCAATAAATTCATATAGCCGATTGTTGAAACAGAAAAAGAGTAGAGCGGGTATGTCTTCTAATACAATTGTAGTGTTTTCATTTAGTATATTGAAACGGGATAAGAATGTTTCATTCAGATCTGGAAATTCAAAGCTACGAATTTGGAGGGATATCGCTAATTTGACAACTTTTCTTAAACTTTGCCAAATTGACGGAAATGTCGCCAAATTGATATAAACGACACACAAACAGCTGCCATAAACCTTCGGGTTGGTCGTGTGGCTTGGGTCTTCTACATATCAATGAAATTTTTTTTGTTTTGTTAGAAGAGAGTACTGAAATGATGTTTGGTTAGCATTTATCTGTCAGACCAACCATCCTACTTAGTATGTAATACATTTAGCGAATTTTTAAAATGTCACCAAATTGATAAAAATGTTTTCAAATCTATAAAAATATCTTGAAATTGATAAAATTGCGCTACATAAATGATATTAATTGTTTTTTGTTAGGGGATAGTATTGTGATGATATTTCGTCAATTTGTCGCAAAGTGGAACTGTCAGTTCTACAGTCCCACTTGGCGATAAATTTGGCGATTTTTTAAAATGTCGCTAATTTGACGAAACTGTCGCCAAATGTTCCATAGAAATATAACTATTTAGACGATATTTTTTCTACCAATTTATTTGAAGCAAATGATATCATGTCGCTTAGCAACGGATTTAAATCCAATGTGTTTATGCGGCAGACGATTTTTATTAAATCCTTTCCGATTTGAATAATGAAGATATGTATATAAAATAAATTTCATTGCCATTTCATTTTGGACTGGATAATATCAATTATACTCTTCAGGTTTAAACATTATTATTATTGATATTTTCCGGAATTATTGATTCAGGGATTATTGATATTTTTAAGTTATTACGCCATTGTTTTATTGCGGCAAAAATTGCTGACACACGCATATTGTACGTTGTACGAGTAATCTTCTAGGAATGCACGGGTATATCTTCTAACCTACGAGAATATAAGTAGTACAGGTATATTGGCATATATTTTGACATATATTGGCATATATATTGGAATCAAGTACAGTCTTCTGGTATGAAGATTAAGGGGATTAATTATATATTCAATTTATTACGTCGTCTGTTGTATTTTACCAAAAAACATTTGTGACTCATATTGCAAAACGGGTAATCTTCTACTAATAATCGGACATTATAAGTAGTACGTGTATATCTTCCCATATAATTTTAGCACTTTAATTTTGGCATATATTGGAATAAATGACTGTCTTCAGATTTAAAGATTACGGGTTTATTGGTATTTTCAATTTATACATGTAATCTACTAATACAGGTTATATTTTCTAATATTCGCGTATATAATTAGTACGGGTCCCATACAATTTTAACGCTTTTATTTTGCATATATTGATTCAATTCCATATTTTTTTTATATTTGCTTACATAAGGGGTCCACGATGTTTTATTCTTCAGATATGTCCATGAAGATAATTTTATATAGCGAGAACAGAGATTCTTAAACTTCTTTTTAGGAGCATTATATTAAATATTTTAACAGAATATTTTGATTAAACATGTCATTTAGTATACTATAAGAATTTGGGCATGATTATGAATTTCAAGTTTCTTTATATTATATACTCCGTACGAAGAACGGGTATGCTGCTAGTTTAGTTATAAAATTTTATCCTTTTGCAATATTAATTCATTGTAAAATCATTATATATTTAGAAAATCCCAGAGGGCAATAGTGTCGTAGAATGATGTTTAGCATAATTGGCCCGATTCAACTATTATAAACTTTCTATGAATGTTTTAGTGTGTATACCAATCTATATAAATAAAATTAAAAATCTGTCTGTCTGTTTGTCCCGTCATCACGGGATAACGGCTGAACCGAATTTGATGAAATTTTGTGGGTTGCCTGGAAATAGTCCCACTTAAAATTTAGTTCATGTTTGGAGTTTTTACGATCAGTGGTTCTCGAGATATTAGTTAAAAACGAAATTTTCGTTTGTCTCATCATCACGGGAGAACAGCTGAAACTAATTTGATGAAATTTTGTGGATAGCCTTGAAATAGTCCCCCATAAACTTAGCCCAAGTTTCGAGTATCTAAGTCCAGGGTTATCGAGATATTAATAAAACACGAAACTTTTTCCTAGGAGTTCTACTCTCTAACTCCGTGGTTTATCCAAAAGAAAAGCTTGAAAGTGAATTAAAACTTCATCTCTGAGTGTGATGGGAGATTTTTTGCGCTAATTAGTCACTTTCTGAAAACATGAATTGTTTGAAACATGATTTAAATTGGAAATCTATCTCCATGGTTTATTTCTCACAAGCTTTTACTGAACAATGAAAAGTATAAAGAAATCAAAATGGTTATTTAATTTCGCAGTTTATGAGAAAGATTCTATCTTATTCATGTTGCTCAGAAACGCAATTAAATTAAATCTGTCTGTTAATTTTAATTACTACTTTTTCGATTTGAATAATAAATAAATGGATATAAAAATATATTTTAGAAAAGAACGATTTAATTTTTCTTATAGCGTTTTTGACTGGATAATATCAATTACGGTCTTCAGGTTTAAACGTTATTATTATTGAAATTTTCGGGGATTATTGATTCAGGGATTATTGATATTTTGAAGTTATTATGCAATTGTTTTATTATGCCAAAAAATGTTTAAACTCATATATTGTACGTTGTACGAGTAATCGTCTACAAATACACGGGTATATCTTCAAATCTACGAGAATATAAGTAGTACATGTATATTGGCATATGTTTTGAAATATATTGGCATATATTGGAATCAATTACTACCTTCTGGTATAAAGAGTATTATTGATATTTTCAATTTATTACGTCATCTCTTTTATTTTGGCAAAGATTTTTGAGACTCATATTGTAATACGGGTAATCTTCTACTAACACACTGGCATATTTTCTAATCTGCGACAATATAAGTAGTACCGGGTAGCATATGTTGATTCAATTCCTTTTTTTTGTAAATTTGCTTACAAAAGGGGCCAGGATGTTTTATTCTTCAGATCTGCCCGTGAAGATAATTTTGCATAGTGAGAACAGATATTCTTAAACTTCTCATTTGGAGCAATAAATTTAATATTTTAAAAGAATTTACACATGATTGCGAATTATAAGTTTCTTTATATTATATACTCCGTACGAAGAACGGGTATGCTGCTAGTTTATTATAATTCAGTAAGTTGCGAATTAATATGTTGATGAAAGTGAATGAAATATGTTAAATTTTGTATTTTACATACCTCTGTAAATGCAAATCCATAATTAGAACAGACTTTTATATAAAAAATTGAATTTTTAATTTTAAAAGGTATATGAAAAATAAAAATAATTTATAATTTTTCATCTGATGTGAGCATTAGTTCACGAAATTTCAAAATTCGAATACCTCTAAACAGAAATTTGACTATATATAATAAAAGTTTTATATATATATATAATATATATATATATATATGTTTATATATGTTATGTTTATTTATATATATATATATATATATATATGTGTGTGCTTATATATGTTTATATATGTCTATATATTGTATATATATGTTTATATATATATATATTATATATATATAATATATATATATATATATATATATATATATATATATATATATATATATATGTTTATATATATATATATTATATATATATAATATATATATATATATATATATATATATATATATATATATATATATATAATATATATATATATATATATTAATATATATATATATATATATATATATATATATATATATAATATATATATATATATATATATATATATATATATATATATATATATATATATATATATATATATATATATATATATACTATTAGTAATAATGTTTATTATTTGGATTTAAATCTAATTATAGAACCTGCTCATGGGATAGTTACTAATTTATATGATAGAAAAAGATTTTTTTAAATTTAATATTAATAAATTATTACCTTTTAATTCCTGCAACTCGATTCAATTGTTTAGAAATATTATACTTAATCAACTTTTTAGAATTTATAGATTATCAGATAAAAAATTTCATGCTTTGCACATTAATAACCTCAAAATTACCAGTAAAATGTATAAATATCCTGCATATTTAGTAAATGGTATAGTTAATAAGTTTCGATTAGCCTAAAATTCTCATAATCTCTCCTTAGTATCTTATTTTAGCCGTACTTCTTCATTCTTTTGAAATTATATTTTCATCTTTTTATCTTGAAGCTTTAACTGTTGAATATCTCATTTTATTGCTTCTACGCAGTACAGTTTTTATTACTCTCTTTGGCAACAGCAAATCACATCTTTTCATTTCTGAATATGGCAACATTGGTCTAGTCATATTTTGCTCGTCATGGTTGTACTAATGAAGTTTATTTTAAGGTATTTATGTTTGCCTTATTTTTCCAATCTATAAGCTTGTCGTCCATATAACACAAGTTTATAGATAAAATCTATCTTGTGTTTCAGAAACAAGCATTTTTGTGTTCATTTCGAAAGGATATATGGACTTGACGAGAATTTTTTCGAAATGAACTTATCTTAAGCCTAAAGCTCTTCCATGTGCAAGCTTTTTTGCTTGCTTTTTTTGTTTTCCTATTTTCATTCCTCATCTTTGAAATTTGTTGATTGTCTTTGTCTTTATGACCTGCATTACGCTTTATAATTTCCTCTTTATGTTTTAATTTCTTTTATTTCTTTGTATTTCGTAGAAAATTTTGGAATAGTGCATTATGAGTTACTACTTACATTCTAACATTGGATTTACTATTTTATATATATATATATATATATATATATATATATATATAAAGAAACAGCATGTGTTGTTTATATTTAAGAATATTTTATTCCTTTTGAAATAGCAATTACTTATATCGATGGTACACAAAGCAAAAATATTTTTTCAAAGATCTGTATTAGAACAGGGGCTGTAAGTTTTCTCAAAGGAAAGAAACATTATATTTAATAAAAATTAAAGCCTAAAGCTCTTCCATGTGCAAGCTTTTTTGCTTGATTTTTTTGTTTTCCTATTTTCATTCCTCATCTTTGAAATTTGTTGATTGTCTTTGTCTTTATGACCTGCATTACGCTTTATAATTTCCTCTTTATGTTTTAATTTCTTTTATTTCTTTGTATTTCGTAGAAAATTTTTGAATAGTGCATTATGAGTTACTACTTACATTCTAACATTGGATTTACTATTTTATATATATATATATATATATATATATATATATATATATATATATATATATATATATATATATATATATATATATATATATATATATATATATATATAAAGAAACAGCATGTGTTGTTTATATTTAAGAATATTTTATTCCTTTTGAAATAGCAATTACTTATATCGATGGTACACAAAGCAAAAATATTTTTTCAAAGATCTGTATTAGAACAGGGGCTGTAACTTTTCTCAAAGGAAAGAAACATTATATTTAATAAAAATTTTAAAAGCTAACAAAATAATTTTCGTTTTCTTTTCCAATGGAGGAATTCGGAATGAATTCCTTTTTCCTTTCTTATGTACATATAACTTTTATTGCACTTCAAGAGCTTACGGTATATACAACTTGGATTGTATGTAGTAGTAGCAATCTCGTTCCATTTCCCCCATTTTGAAAGTTTCCAATTTCTGTGTACTAACAAACGGCAAACGGACTTTTTATAGAGTTACAAAAATGTTACATGGATTCAATAATTCATTTAAACAGTTTTCGCCGTCTGTTTTGTTTGGAATTTGAAATTAATTTTACCGATTGATTCTTTTGTAGCGAAATTTCTTCAGCGCAAAAGAAGGGGGAAAATCAGAAGACAGTACTGAAGATGCACAAGATTTATTCTGAAATAAAACATTCTCTAAACCTGTTTTATAACTGTATGTTTAAATTTATTCTATGGTGTTCCCAAAGGAGGGGTCTATACAGCGAATGCACCCAGGGACGTAAGTGGCCAATCTTGACTGGGGGGGGTGTGGGGGTGTGAAGGGAATTTTTCCGACTAATATTGAAAATTTCCAACTGTATAAACAAGTGAGTTAACTTTTGTTTTGGGACGAGTGCATTGCTGTTCTAGTGACATTTGTGCAGTTCAAAGTCTACACGGCAATTATTTGTTTTAATTTTCGAATGTTTTGTGCATATGTCCCATGTCCCAATTAAAAAAAAGTCTCAAAACTAATTTTTTGGTTTTGAGACTGTTTTTGGTTTTTTTTTTTTAAATAGATAATTGTACATTTTTTTTTAATTATCGGATGTATTGTGCAAATGCCCAGATCTTTAGCTACCATTTAAAACAAGGCAAGTATCTAGGGCAAGAATTAGCAGAATTTTAAATATATTTGAAAAAGTATTAAATTTCTTACGTTTTGGGATTTTTTTTACGAATGCACTTGACATATTCCCAAATGATTGCCTAACATTTAAAAACCCACGAGTTCCTATGCCAAGAATTGGCTGTGTAAATTTCGGAGCATGCATCTTTCTTTTGTTGAAGTTGGGTCTTTTATTAGGTTTTTGTAAATAATTAAAAGTTTATTAATTTTTTCTAATTTTCGAATGCACTTTGCACATTCCAAATAAGTTTCTCAAGAAAAAAAAATAGATAAATAAAAAATAAATAAATAAATACGCGTTTCTAGGTCAGGAATTAGCTTTGTGAAACACGGGATGTGCATAATAGCATACACACATATACATTGTCCAAAGGAAATTAATATGATATGATTTGTAGTGCTCATAAGGGATTGCCGTTTCTTCGTTTTCTGGATATTTGTTTTCTGAAAATCGTTCAGACACGGACGTAAAATAAAATTTCAAAATGATCCACCAGAAAATCTACCTGCATGTGGATATACACATATTCTTAAATACATCTAAATTGTATTTTTTAGGTTATCTGATATTTATTTCGCCGCATCCAAAACAGGAAGATTAGCTCAGTTCTACAGTTTGAATTCTATAGAAAGTTGTGTGTATCATCGCATTCTAACAATTTTTTTTTAATTACTACATTTTATTTTTAAAAAACGCATCAAAGCAACAAATGCATCTCCCTTAATGAAGTGCGGAGGACTGCGGTTTCTCTCCGATGGTTGCACATGCCTGAGCTTTCTCCTAGAGGAAGGATCGTCACAACATGATGCATTTGCATGGTTATGAGAACTCCATGCTTGAAGAAATATAAGGAAAACTGTATTCAGCTCATGGAGTTATAGAGGTGAGACCACCTCCATGATTCAGCTAACTAGGAAAGTTAATTTTGAGAGATCATCCCAATTTAAAAATTCAGAATATGAATATCTAAGCCATGGAGTTATAGAGACTTGTTTTCTGTTTTATCTTCAAAATCACTTTGTAAATAATGCAATTATACAAACTTTGTTTATAGATAGATTGGTTGGAGCTGAATTATATGGCCCATAAATGTAGTCTCTTTTCTTCCATGGTATGGCCAGACCAATTAAAAACTTGAAATGAAAAGTTTGAGGTATTAAACTTGATAAATTGGTTTGCTAAGATTATAGGGGAGCGTATTCATTGCGTTAGGTTAGGAGTCGATATAGTATGTATGTTTTGATAGGGAGTCGTATAAGAGATAGCAATATTGAATTGGAGGGCTGTACGATTCGCATGTAACTGTGGATATTAGGAGTGGATGGGAGGACCGGTGGCAGTTGATGTCCGCCGGTTCCTGTTTCCCATGCATGGCAGTGGTGTACTTGGACGAGCGTATCGCACGAAGTACGGGGACTTTGCTGCTTTATAAAAATTCTTCAACTTCGCTCAAAGTCTCCGAGAAATAAATACCTCGAAGGAACGTGAAATTAAATAAACCAATTGCAGAGAAGGGAAGTCCACGAAATGTAAAAAAAATTCTTTTTTGAATTGAACATCAACATTTTTAGTATCGGTAAATTATTACTGGAAACTAGTGCATATTAAGTGGCGCAAATAGAATCAGAAGTGATTTAAATATCATAAAGCATCACTATTTTATGAACAGCTGATTTTCAAAAATAAAAATTTATGTTATTCATTATTTTGATGGATTTTACTGGCTTCTTCATCGATATTTAATATATAAGATCAATTTTATCATTTTTTTGTTTCCTACTTATAGTGGCAGCTTCATGGCCCCCACATCTTAGGACGGGCCCCCTGGCTAAAATTCTTTAAGGGCCCCCTATGGACTGCGGGCCCTTGGATATTAGTTCCACTTATCCCCTCCCTTTATGGCAGACCTAGAAAAGAAAAAACGAACATCCAAAAATTCATGGACAATTGAACATTAATAATATATGAGGGCGTAAGGAGCCGCTACCGTGAGTTACACAGGGTACCAAGATTTCGCATAGGGGCCTGGAAATTTTGTCAGCGCCCCTGAGTACAAGTAGTGTTTCTTCTTCCTGGAAAAATGGAAACGATGCGATGGTAGGGCGATTGTGATTGATCTTTTTTGTCACGCCATATTTTTAAGGACAGTGACGGTTAAGGATATAGCTACGAATTGGGACCCTCTTTGATAAAAAAAAAAATCATGTTACAGTTGTTATTTTTCAAATTTCTCAAAATCACAAAAAACAGTGCCTCCTTATTTTTTTTTTTTTTTTAAGCAGCTGTCAATTAGTCAATCAGAAAAAAACCCTGAAAGGCGCCCGGCTCCGCCGGGCCCCCTGGGTGTAGCCGTGCTAGCCACCCCCTTGTGGGGACCATGGGCAGCTTTAGTAATGAGGTTGTGACTATTCAAATACCAAATGATGGCCACAAAAAATCTGAATACAATATTTCGCAACTATCAATGTTGGTTTATTATTTTGAAATAACTCTGTTTAAATTTAAATAATATATTTCTTTTTCTTTTTTTTGAGGGGGGGGGGATTTGACCGGGAAAGAAAAATTTGATTCTGAAAATAAAATAATAATAATTATAAATAAAATCATGATTATTTATTAATAAAAATATAATTTATAAAATGTGCCTACAAAATGTACAACAGCAGAATTATAAGAAATGCAAATTTTGATTGATTGGGCTCTCAATTAATTAACATATTTTTCTCGATTAATAATAGGTTTACAAAAACATTTCGATGTAGTTAACATTTTAGTGTAACATTCTAATTTATACACAATTTAATATCAAACGGTCGAGTAAAATTTGTATTATTGTTATTTATAGTATTTTGCAAGAAGATGTCTATTTCTGTGTGTGTATACCGCGTAGCGGAAAATCCAAGCTTTCAACAGCTGTGAAAATCTATATAGAGGTGGTATCTCAGCTTATGCAAATATGAACCTCGCCGAGATTTTTTATTAAATTCCAATTATTTTAAAGGTTATGAATATTTAAAGTCGAAATTTCGCCGTTTTTAAACCAATTTATCCCAGTAGACAATTATTTGAAGAATCAGAGACATATGTCAGACGGTTACACATAATTGGTACGGCACGATTTGGGTGATAAAATCAAAAATTCTAACTTTCAGAATTTTACAGATAATTTGGATTTTTTAAACATGCAAATTGTTATAAGAATTCGCTCGATAAATCTCTTCTATAGCACGCAAATATTCAGAGATAGCATTTCATTGTCTAATTTTACTTTTCGCCATTCACGGAAACAAAGCAAACGAAAGACATGAAGTGATTTAAATTGAGAAGTTTTCTTATTTCTTGAATTTTAAAGATATGATTTATAGTTTTCAAAATAAAATACAATTCTTTGTCATTAAAAGCATTTTGTGAAAAAATCATTTGAATCAGATAACAACAACCATAATCCCGATCATTTCCTCCCTGCTTTTCGTTCAATCCTGAAGGTGTCGCAGCGCAATGGGAGAAGGTGTGTTTAAGCGCTTATTTAGGGCGTACGTTTTGCATATGCGGATTAAATGCGCGCCCGCATATTCAAACCCACACCGCAATCATTTGGGCGTTTATCGAGGGCGTATTACTCCCGCGTAGAGAGCGGAATGCAAACGCATGTGCGCCCGCGCTGTGGACTATCATTGTTATTTGCAATAGGAGCTGAATCCCATTTTTGTCTAGATTAGTCTTACCACAACGGAATTATCAAACAGTAGTCTCGGCACTCAACAGGAAAACTAATGAATTGGTTGCCTTTACAGTATATAATAATATATTTTATGGAAAAGCTTGCATCGCTTGTTTCATATCACTAAAACCGCTCATGTTTACTCGTTCGATTCTGTTACAATGATTTTTGTGCTAGTTATTATAAAATTATAAGACAAGCATGTAAGCTAAGATGTTATTTCCTTTCCTTTAGAAAGTCCGATGGAAAAGCATTTCTCCTGAAAGCTTATCTGACATAATTCTGTTTGTTCTTTCTTTAACTTATTGCATTTGAAAACTCTGGAAGTTAACTTTATATAAATTATTTAACTTTCTAATAAAAATTTGTAGGATGTAATAAATTTTAAATCGTATTCTATAAAAAAAGCTTTTAAAAATATGCTTTTAAATATAAAGTGCTTTCTGTAATGATATCAACGGGTGAAAATTTTCTAATATGATAATTATTGTGCAAAAAGGTTTAATTACAGTAATTTAAAAAATCTGATGTGAACAGCATCTGACTTTCCCTGCAGATTCAAATTCATTTTGTCATTTTCTATTTCATTGTGAATTAAATTGAGTTTAATTGCTGAAAATAACATGGATACTTTTCTGATATTATATCAAATTTGCCTTTTTATTGCATATTCGTTAAATTTCGCGATTTAATTCACTTTGCATTCTTCAGTTCTTCAAAATAAAAAAAAACAATATCTCGAGAACGGCTAGTCCCAGTGCAATGGGGTTGGTCTTAGTCTCTTCATCGTTAAACATTGCGTTTAAAACAAATATTAAATTAATATATTTGAACATGCGTAGTTTTTTATTTTAAATTTTGATGATGATTTTTGCGGGACATTTCGCAAAAAAAGGCAGGTTATTTTTTTTTTCGAATCGTACCAAAATCTAATCAGCACCAGAGTAACCCACAAGTGACTTATTTACCAAATTTTATAAAATTTGGTTCATTAGTTTTTGAGTTAGAGTGGATACGTACATTGCACAGACAGACACACAGACACACACAAACCTCAGGCTAAAAATAGTTTTTTCGTATTCTAGAGGTCCTAAAATGTGTAGATCCGTAGAAAACTCGAGTTGCGATTTTCGGCATGATTGCAATACTGAATTTTGATTTTCCACGCTATTATAATATTTATTCAACTTTCTAAATATAAATATTTCCATGCATTTAATTTATACGAAGGAATTAATAAAACATGTTTATTCCAACTCAAAACATATAAAATTTCGTACAAATGACGACTGCATTTAAATAGTTGTAAATTCTTTAAATTATTCAATCACAAATATTTTAAAATATACAAATATAAAATAACTTTCCTTTTTTCTGGTAATATATCAGCCAATTATTTTCCATAAAAAATGCGTTCCTATTAAAAATAACAGTATATGTGGATGGCTTTTGCGCTTTTCAGCGCTCTGCACATATACCTGATGTGGAATGGAAACACAAAAAATGGCTATAATCCACAAATTCGTGAACTTTTATAGAGACAGACAAATTCAGTCTTATTACGCAGTTGGCATTAAATTTTACAAAGATTGCGGTCAAACTGCATGATTTGTCTATGGACTATGGTCAAAACCAAGCGTTAGTGTTTACAGAACCCGCCTGAAGGGGACGTTCCCAGAACTAGGATAACTCTATATCGATGTCGGAATCTGCAATGAAAGCGCTGTCCTATCTTTTGAAAAACCTCTCTTTAGTGGGTTCTGTTAGTATTTATAACTTAAATAAATACTGCAATTTGAGAGTTAATTAACTTTATTTAAGTTATAAAATTAATAACTTTAAGTTAATCAAACTTTCAATTTTTCGTATTTTTCCTATTTCAATTTTTGCAGTGTATGCAGCCATAAGTTAAACACAATAATTTTCAATTCTTATATTTGTAGAAATTATTTGTTGCTATCATCCCTAAAATTTTTCCTGAGTTCTGCGTTTTATAATTTACGTCTTTCAGGTGTTAGGAAGCCTAACTTTTTAATATAATGAATTTTTTAAATAACTAGTTGCAAACATGAATTAAAATATTAAATCCGTTTTCACACTTGCATACTTTTATGCAGTTTCTTTTATTTCTCAATTTAGAAAAAAAATACATCATCAGGAAAAACAAGCCAAAAAAAAAGCCTTGAATTGTTTTTTTCCCCCGTAATTATTTGATATATAATATTCTCCTCAAAAATAATCACAATATGAAATGACAAAGCATTGTATAAATTTTAATGTGAGAAACATGCATGATTCGGGTATATATGGTTGGCGGGAATCGAGACGTTACGAAAAATATAAACATTTTAAACGCTTATATCTCCGAACTTAATACATAAAAATATCAACTTAACCTTTATTTATTTTGTCGGAAATATAGTACCATTTACGTATATATAAAAATAATTTCAACATTTCAGTATATTGACATTTTTTTCGATAAACTATAAAGATTTTGTCAGAGCAGTTTTAGTCTCCCTTTGCTTTCACTTGAACTTTCTTCTAAATTATAAAAGATAAACAATAAGCGACAAAAATGTTTAGTAGGAAATCCAGGTTCTAGATTAATAATTTGTTTTTAAAGATCTAATATAATTTTCGAGGAATCGTTTTATTAAGTTGAAAAAGATTGAAAATTTCCCGTTTTTTTAAATAAAGTAACTAAGTTTATAAATTCTTATTTCTCGAAAACTAAGAGAGGTAGCTATGAACTATATTAGGTAATCTGTAGCCCTTTGAAAACCATATAAGAGTATATAATTGGATTTTGGATCGGATTTTTAGTTTTTGAAATATAGGGGCAACAATTTCGATATTTTAATATTTTGAATAGGTCGTTCTAATTTCGATATTTTAAACTATTTTGAAAAGGTGGTTCTAATTTCGATGTTTTAATATTTTGAACTATTTTGAAAAAGTAGTTCTATTTTCGATATTTTAATATTTAAAATTGTTTTGGAAAGGTAAAAAAAAAATAAACTACATAGGAAAATGGTATTTACGTAAAATAATTTCGGCTAGGGCCCTGCCCAAGTTTTACAACACTGTGTCGGGCCGGACTCGGACTTTTAAAAAGTACAGCTGAGTCGAACATGTTTCATTTTGAAAACTTTTCAAATTAGTTTTAATTGAATACATGAAATTATTGTCTTTATTTCAGCTATGTAAAGATAAATATTAAAAATTTTTTTTTTTTTATCTCAATTCTTCGTAGAAGTATTTCACGCATTCATATTTCTAACACATATGAATACAAATTATTTCCGGCAGAATCACACCTAGACTCAATGGTCTTTAAGCACTGGTATTGTCGGGTCGGGCAGAATTCATTTTCGGCCCTTTCTGACCCTATTGGAGCCACTGCTGATTTTTTATATAGTTCAATGTTTCATTCTCAATTTGCGATTTTATTTTGTCGCAAAAAATTTATTTGTGTTAGCTATGGATTGTTAAAAGATATTTTTAAAAAGCATAGGAATTTTATAACAAAATTAAAGAAAGCAATAAAACTAAATAATAATAAATATGAGAAATATATATAACCGATTCTTATGCATACTTTTAAATAATTTAAAAGTACTACCTTACCTTTTACGGTTATACTTTATTTTCATGTTGAACACGAAATGTATTTAATAAACTACGCATACAGAAGCTGGCCTACTTACTCTGCTCTGCGAAGAAATGAAGGAATCTGGGCTTGACTGAATGAAGATCCCATGCTTTTTAAAGATATTTTCCTGAGAGTCATAAATTATTTGCCCAATTAAAGACACTTTTAAGTGAACACACACTGGGCTTGCTTTCCAAATCCCTGGACAATGTATTTCATCCATCTACAGTTTCAGTATTTTTCTCCTGCTGTTTTTCCGACTGCATGTAGTGAAGAAAAGAGGTTTTGTCCAAAGAGCTCTTATCAGAACCTAATTGGTTTTCGATGGTTTTGTCCGCGAAAATGTGTTCTACAAATGATTTGCACCCGCCGGGTGACAGATCTGCGTCTCCCAATTTCCCCAATAAAAATACCGACAAAGATTGGGGACTTCCAGGACCACACACTGGGCTTGCTTTCCAAATCCCTGGACAATGTATTTCATCCATCTACAGTTTCAGCATTTTTCTCCTGCTGTTTTTCCGACTGCATGTAGTGAAGAAAAGAGGTTTTGTCCAAAGAGCTCTTATCAGAACCTAATTGGTCTTCGATGGTTTTGTCCGCGAAAATGTGTTCTACAAATGATTTGCACCCGCCGGGTGACAGATCTGCGTCTCCCAATTTCTTCAATAAAAATACCGACAAAGATTGGGGACTTCCAGGACCACACACTGGGCTTGCTTTCCAAATCCCTGGACAATGTATTTCATCCATCTACAGTTTCAGCATTTTTCTCCTGCTGTTTTTCCGACTGCATGTAGTGAAGAAAAGAGGTTTTGTCCAAAAAGCTCTTATCAGAACCTAATTGGTCTTCGATGGTTTTGTCCGCGAAAATGTGTTCTACAAATGATTTGCACCCGCCGGGTGACAGATCTGCGTCTCCCAATTTCTTCAATAAAAATACCGACAAAGATTGGGGACTTCCAGGACCACACACTGGGCTTGCTTTCCAAATCCCTGGACAATATATTTCATCCATCTACAGTTTCAGCATTTTTCTCCTGCTGTTTTTCCGACTGCATGTAGTGAAGAAAAGAGGTTTTGTCCAAAGAGCTCTTATCAGAACCTAATTGGTCTTCGATGGTTTTGTCCGCGAAAATGTGTTCTACAAATGATTTGCACCCGCCGGGTGACAGATCTGCGTCTCCCAATTTCTTCAATAAAAATACCGACAAAGATTGGGGTCTTCCAGGACCACACACTGGGCTTGCTTTCCAAATCCCTGGACAATGTATTTCATCCATCTACAGTTTCAGTATTTTTCTTCTGCTGTTTTTCCGACTGCATGTAGTGAAGAAAAGAGGTTTTGTCCAAAGAGCTCTTATCAGAACCTAATTGGTCTTCGATGATTTTGTCCGCGAAAATGTGTTCTACAAATGATTTGCACCCGCCGGGTGACAGATCTGCGTCTCCGAATTTCCTCAATAAAAATACCGACAAAGATTGGGGACTTCCGGGACCACCCTCGTTCGCCCCCAGCCATTTGTATTTGAAGGGGCTTTATGACACCGTAAAGAAACTATTGTCCCACGTCCATCAGATGGCTTTGCTTCAACATGGACGTCGAAGATTTTGTTTCACCAAAGAAAAACTGTGATTTTGTAGTGGACATTTAGAAAATTAAAGTAAAAAAAAAAGTTTTTAAAGTGAAATTTATAATAAATAAAACCCACTCTTATTTGGATTTTTTCCGAGTGATTACCAATTTTTCCGAGAATTTTGAGCCAGGGGGGGTGTGACATCCCCCCCCGGTACTTACGTCCCTGAATGCACCCCGAAATTTGTTTAAGTAATTAAAACTTACTGCTATTATAATGTGCAAAACGTTTGACTTTAAACGCAGATGAGAATTTTTTTTCCAAATTTGTCTCTTATTTAATTTAATTTTATATATTATATATAAGATTGAATTATCTTATATATTATACATTACATTGTATTTCTGCGGTAATATCTGTTGAGTCATCCAGAAAAAATATTTCTATATTTATATGATCAGCTTAAATATTTTAAAAGTAGCATTTAAGCTCGTCAAAGACAAGGAAACTAATACGTAAAAAAAAATTAAGTGGCACTTTTTTAAACAATTTGTTTAACAATGTATAGCGCTTAACGTCGAAAATAGTTGATTTAATCGAACATTTCGTTAGGTCCTGCTCCATTGCCTATAACATAAATGCAAAGTTTCAGTCTTATAGATTATCGGTGGCTTCTGGAGATCCTGGAAATGCTTTTCGACTCTTATTTTGCTTATCCCTGGTGAGAGAAATCGAAAATCCAGCTTCATTTGATTCTGTCCCGTGGTCTCATATGTAACTATTCGATTCAGGTTTCCCATGTTTCTAAGACACTGAGAGCGTGTGGTGGGACAGGAAATACTTTTTGCACCTCCCCCCCCCCCATTTTGTTTATCCTTGGGAGAGAAATTGAAAATCAGGCTCCGTTTAGTTCTGTCTCGTGGTCGATATTATATGTCAATCATTCAGACTTCTAAGCCATTAGAGGGGCTTCTAGAGGGCTTGAAAAGATTTTAAAAAAATTCAGCGCCCCCTGGGAGGGAGGTCAATCGAAAATACGGTTTCGTTAGGATCGATATGAATGCGTTTCGTTAAAAAAATTGTAACGGATATTAAATTTGTGGGTATTGTGTTTCACTATTAACTTCTGCTTTCAGTAAAAATGAAAGCAAAACATTAACTTGTAAGATCGCAGTGGGTTTTGTAAGAAATGGCAGATTGAGGCTGAAAGAACCGGGTGAATAGGTGCCTATAAAAACACCTCATGTGAGTTTGGAGTGTTCTACCACTAAATATCGGATGACTTTCCCTGCAGACTCATATTCATGTTCTCTTTATTTCTTCAGTAATTCATTAAATTGAGTTTCATTGCACAAAATAACATCCATAATTATTTTAAATTAAACTGAATTTAATTGTACTTTTAATTCAGTTTTCGTTTAATAATACTTTTAATATTTAATAATATTTTTAATTCAGTTTTCGTTTTCATTTGGTAGCTGGACTTATTTTCAAAGGTGGAGCAGCGAAAAAACTGAAATATCTCGAGAACGGCTAGTCCAAGTGTAATGGGATTGATTTTATTCTTTTCATCTTTAAAAATTACGCATAAGCATTTAATTGATATACTTGAGCATATAGTCTTTTAAAATTTTGACGATTTTTGCGGGTCATTTCGCAAAAAAAAAAAAGCAGTTTTTTTTTAGAATCATACCAAAATCTAATCAACAGAGTAACTCACAAGTGACTCATCTACCAAATTTTGTAAAATTTGGTCTATTAGTTTTTCAGCTAGAGTGGATACAGGCAATTTTTGTAGACCATTTCACAGAAAAAGGCAGGTTCTTTTAGCCCAATTGTACCAAAATCTAATCAGCATCAGGGTCACTCACAAGGGACTTGTGGCTAACCCTGATTTTATGAAATTTTACAAAATTCGGTCCATTAATTTTTAGTTAGAATGGAAGCATATATTGCACAGACAGACAGACAGACACACAGACATACACACAGACGTCACGCTAAAAAGGTTTTTTCGTATTCTAGAGGTGTCAAAACGTCTACATCCATCGAAAACTCGAGTTGCGATTTTCGAAATGATTCCAATACTTTCCCCATACATTACCATGTATTGCAGGGAAAGTAAAAATCTGATGTGGGCAGCACATGACTTCCCCTGCATACTCATATTTACGTTTTCTTTATTTCTTCAATAATTAATTAAATTGAATTTAATAGCACAAAATAACAGCCATAATTACTTTAAATTACACTGAATTTGTACTTTTAATTCAATTTTCATTGCCAATTGGTAACTGGTCTTATTTTCAAATCTGGTGTAACGAAAATGCAAAAAAAATAAAATAACTCGAGAACGGCAAGTCCTAGTGTAATGGCATTGGTCTTATTCATTTCATCGTTAAACATTACATATAAAACAAGCATTTAATTGATATATTCGAGCATATACGTAGTTTTTTATTTTAGATTTTGGATGATATTTGCGGGCCATTTTGGGAAAAAAAGGCAAGGTTATTCTTTTTCCGAATCGTACCAAAATCCAATCAGCACTTGGGTAATCTACAAGTGACTTATCTAATAAATTTTGTAAAATTTAATCTATTTGTTTTTCAGCTAGAGTGAATACAGGCAATTTTTGCGGGCCATTTTTCAAAAGAAAATGCGGATTCTTTTATCCCGAATCGTTTCAAAAACTAATCAGCACCAGAGACACCTACAAGTGCGTTACCTACCAAATTTAATGAAATTTGGTCCATTAGTTTTTGAGATGGAGTGGATACATACATTGCACAGATACACAGACGTCACGCAAAAAATAGTTTTTTCGTACTTTAGAGGTCCCAAAACGTGTAGATCCATCGAAAACTCGAATTGCGATGTTCGGTATGATTCCAATACTTTCCTTTTACATTACCATGTACTGCAGGGAAAATAAAAAAAGCTGATGTGGGCAACACATGACTTTCCCTGAAGACTCATCTTCTTGTTCTCTTTATTTCTTCACTAATTCATTAAATTGAGTTTAATTGCACAAAATAACAACCATAATTATTTTAAATTACAATGAATTTGCACTTTTAGTTCAATTTCTGTTGTCATTTGATAACTGGACTTATTTTCAAAGGTGATGTAGCGAAAATGCGAAAAAACTCAAATGTATCGAAACGGCTAGGCCTAGTGTAATGGGGTTGGTCTTATAATTTTCACCGTTAACCATTACGTATAAAACACGCATTTAATTGATATATTTGAGCATACGTAGTTTTGTATTTTAGATTTTAACGATTTTTGTGGGCCATTTTGCAAAAAAGGCAGGTTACTTTTTTAATCGTACCAAAATCTAATCAGTACCAGGTTAATCCATAAGTGACTTATCTACCAAATTTTGTAAAATTTGATATATCAGTTTTTAATCTAGAGTGGATACAGCAATTTTTGTGGGCCATTTTGCAGAAAAAGCGGGTTCTTTTATCCCGAATCGTACCAAAAACTAATCAGCACCAGCCTCTCACCCAAGTGACTTAGACAGACAGATAGACAGACTGACACACACACACACACACACACACACACGCCAGACTGAAAAGAGTTTTTTCGTAATCTAGAGGTCCCAAAACGTGTAGATCCGTCGAAAACTCCATTTGCAATTTTCGGTATGATTCCTCCCCCCCCCCCCCCAATACTTTTTCTATACATTACCAAGTATTGCAGGAAAAGTAAAAGGAAACGGCAGAATCTCTAATCTATGAGTTCCGTGTGGTAGTTATCGAGTAAATATTATGACGGCCTGTTTTAGAAGGTGAGAAAAATCCAAAATCTCCAATTTCTAAAATAAAAACGTGGAGAGTAAAAGTATCAACTAGTTAGTTCTCCTTTTAAATTAACAAAATTTGAGGAAGGTGAAAAAAGCGAGGGATGGAGAAAGGGTCTCGTATAACGAGAAAAATCCAAGGGCGCACGGTCTGCTCTGTGCTGCATCTTATGGGGCAGATGGAGCTATTTTTGCTCCTTCACATTTATTTGTTTGGCGGAGAAATAAAAGAAATTATCAAAAAGGTCGATTCCATAGAAAATGTAATAAAGGGTGATCGAAATGTTGAACTCGTCAAATTTTAAAATCAAATAACGTACCGCGAGAAATTGAAATAGTAATATTTTTCAGTTAAGTGGTAGAAATATACCCTCAAAAATATATTAGAAATGTCGTCTGCTGTCCTTAATGAATCCGTCAATCATTGTAGGCTCCTTTTTATCAATTGAAGGATATCGTGTTAACCCAGAGTGAAATAATTTTTACTTTCCCTGCAATACATGGTAATGTATAGAGGGAAAGTACTGGAATCATACCGAAAATCGCAACTCGAATTTTTGACGGATCTAAACGTTTTGGGACTTCTAGAATACGAAAAAACTATTTTTAGCATGACGTCTGTGTGTGTGTCTATCTGTCTGTCTGTTTGTGTGCCTGTGAAATGTATGTATCCACTGTAACTCAAAAACTAATAGACCAAATTTCATAAAATTTGGCAGGCAAGTCACGTGTGTGTGACCTTGGTGCTGATTAGTTTTAAGTAATATTCGGGATAAAAGAATTCGCCTTTTTTTGCGAAATGGCCTGCAAAAATTGCCTTTATCCACTCTAACTACAAAACTAATCGATTAAATGTTACAAAATTTGGCAGATAAGTCACTCGTGGGTTACCCTGGTGCTGATTAGATTTTGGTACGATTTGGAAAAAAATAACCTGCCATTTTTAGCGAAATGGCCTCTCAAAAATCGTCTAAATTTAAAATAAAAAACTACGTATGCTCAAATATATAAATTAAATGCTTCAAATTTATCAATTAAATGATAATGCGTAATTTTTAAAGATGAAACGAATAAGAGCAACCCCGTTACACTAGGACCAGTTGTTCTCGAGATATTTTTTTTTTCACATTTTCGCTAGGTCACCTTTGAAAATAAGTCCAGTTACCAAATGAGAATGAAACTTGAATTAAAAGTGCAAATTCAGTGTAATTTTAAATAATTATGGGTGTTATTTTGTGCAATTAAACTTAATATAATGAATTATTGAAGAAAGAAAAAGAACGTGAATACGAGTCTGCAGGAAAGTCATGCGCTGCCCACATCAGATTTTTTTTTATTTTAGATCGATATTCCACTAATCATTCTTATGAGAATGTCATTTAAGAGTTTTCGAGGAAATTCTCATGCTCTATAACCCGTAACATTTCAGTGATTACAGTTTATCCTGAGTTAAAATGAAAGGCTACAGAGTTCACTTCGACGATAAGAGCTTGCAATTACGTCTCAGTAGCTCAACGGTAGAGCATCGGCTTGCCAGTTCGAACCTCCAGGATTCGATTTCCGGTTGGAGCAGCAAGGTTCTTTGCAAGGTGTCGCCTTGTCTGCAAAAGATGCAATTTCTCGAAAACATTTTACTAGCCTCGTAATTGTTAAATTATCAGTATTTTAAAGTATATGTATTTCTTCTGAAATCCTTTAATGACACTCTTATGAGAATGATTAGAGAAATACTGCTCGAAAAATTATTTTACTCTAGGAAAGCGCCATGTTGGATAAAATGGAGGTCTGTAACTATCGTTTAGCGTATTATAAACAGCAGACGATATTTCAGATATATTTTTAAGAATATAATATAATATATATATAATAAAATAACATAGACTAAATATAATAATATATATCTAAAGAAAATTCTAGGTTTTCAATTTCTTTGTATATCATATGATATTAAATTTGATGCGCGCCTTGTATATAATGTATTGTAGATTTATTTTACTTTTGCAACTGTTTATAATCGAGATATAACTTGCTTTTCCTCACAAGATCCTCTGTACGCCAGCCATCCCTATTGTAGAGAAAGAAAATTTCTCAATGCACTTGCTTCAAGTGGTTGACACAGAAAAACGCCTAGGTATAGCTTAAATTCTAATTTGGCGGACGTTAAGAGTATGCTGGAGTTTTCTTAGACATATCACCATATAGGGAATTATTGAAATGTTGTAACATAAATATAAGTTCAATGTTATAAAAAAAACTATAGCTAAAAATGTAATTGTATCGCTTTATATATTTAAGGATTACTCTGTTGACTCTGGAAATGTTTCTAATTATGTTATTTATGATAATTTCAATATAGTTAACATAAAACAGAGCTCGAAATTCATGTAAGTGATAAAAATCATTTCTGGGTTAACATTTAAAATTTTTTATAAAGGAGCCTTCATATGGGGCCAAATAGTGGGTACACTTCATTTTTAACGGAATTATTAAGAATATTTACAATTTTTTGCACACTTATTTCGTATTGTCATATACGAATTTCCGGAAAAACCGGAAGTATCATTTACAGAACAAGAATTGGAAATCCTTAATAAATTCCTCTACATTTTTTTTTAATTTGATGCTGAATCCATATTCATTGTTATCTAAGGTCTATCTATAGCCCATCCTGAAAAATAGATGTTGCGAAGGAAATGTAAATTTTTTGATTCGGAAGTGATATCTCCAGAACCGGAAGTAAAAATCCTTAATAAGTCCTTTAACTCCCTCCGGAATTTAATGCTAAATCCTTATTCGTCATTATGTAAGATGCTTCTATAGCCAATCCTGAAAAATAGATGTGCCAAGGAAATTTTTTTGAACGGGAAGTAGAAATTCTTAGTTATCTCCACCGTACTTCCTCTAGAACTTTATACTGAATCCATATCAGTTTTCGTAACCTCTATCTATGACCAGTCTTGAAAAATAGTTGTTTCAAGGAAAATGTACATTTCTGAACCTAAAATTAAAAAATCTGATGTGGGCAGCACATGACTTTCCCTGCAGACTTATATCCACGATCGCTTTATTTTAATTAAATTTAATTCCCTTTTAATTCAATCTTCGTTCTCGTTTGGTAATTGGATTTATTTTCAAAGATGGCGTAGAAAAAATACGAAAAATCTAAAATATCTCGAGAACGGCTAGTCCTAGTGTAATGGGGTTGGTATTATTCTTTTCTTCGTTAAAAATTACGTATAAAACAAGAATTTAATGGATATATTTCAGCATACATAGTTTTTTATTTTAGATTTTGTCGATTTTTGCAGGCCATTTTGCAAAAAAAGGCAGGTTACTTTTTCCGAATCGTACCAAAATCTAATCAGCACCAGGGTGACCCACAGGCGACTTATCTACCAAATTTTGTGAAATTCAGTCCATTAGATTTTCAGCTAGAGTGGATACAAGCTTTCGCGGGCCATTTAGCAAAAAAAGGCGGGTTCTTTTATTCCGAATCGTACCCAAAACTAATCAGCACCAGATTCGCCCACAAATGATTTACCTACCAAATTTTATGAAATTCGGTCAATTAGTTTTTCAGTTAGAGTGGATACAAAATCTGCACAGACAGACACACAGTCACACAGACACACAGACAGACACACAGACACACACACAGACAGACACACAGACACACACACAGACACACACACAGACGTCACGCTAAAAATGGTTTTTTTTCGTATTCTAGAGGTCTGGAAACGTGTAGATCCGTCGAAAACTCGAGTTGCGATTTTCGACATGATTCCAATACTTTCCCTATACATTACCATGTATTGCAGGGAAAGTAAAAAGAACCGGAAGTGAAATCGCTTAGTGATGGGGAGCCCCCTACATTCTTTGAAATTAGATGCTGAATTCATATAAGTTCTACCTCTAGTACATTTTGAGAAATAGATGCTTCAACTTTAACAACAGATAAGTTGATTGAATAATATTATAAACTAATTGCTTATTATGCTTTTAGATAATTTTTATTAACAAAAAACAGATTATATCATTTTTAAAATGTGCTAATTCTTTAATTGTTGCGAATTCGTAAAATGCTATGTAAGAGTATTAATATTTCATTAAATATATAACAAGGATTTTAAAAATCTGATTTGTTCAACACATAATAATCCCTACAGCTAATTAATTTTCAATATTTTGAGTAAACAATAACAAAAATTTAGAACTTTTTTAACTTGATTATGTTAAAAATAAATAGGTTTTTAGTTGTGATCAACAAAGTAAATTGTCGACCCGAAACAGATTCGCACTCGCAACAAAGAAAATTGTCGACCCGAACCTGATTCGCACTCGCAACAAAGAAAATTGCCGACCCGAACCGGATTCGCCCTCGCAACAAAGAAAATTGTCGACCCGAACCTGATTCGCACTCGCAATAAAGAAAATTGTCGACCCGAACCGGATTCGCACTCGCAACGAAGAAAATTGTCGACTCGAACCTGATTCGGACTCTCAACAAAGAAAATTGTCGATCTGCAACCCGACACAAACCCGCAGCATGTGCACTGAATACCCGACCCGCAATTCACAGTGGAATTGTATTTCAAAATTCTATTTAGTAGATTTTAAATCTCTAACGCATATTTATAATTTTCTACTGTGTACAATTTGTAATCTCTGTTCATACATTTATTCAGTTACTCTCATAAAAATGTGAAAATATATAGTCCTTAAACCGCAATCTGACACGCAACTTGAAAAATCCAAGAACCCAACGCAAAACTAACCTTCAAAGCGGGTAACCAGCGGCTAACCGCGGGTACCCGACTTGATGCAGGAGTCTTTAGTCTAAACTCACCGAAAATCAATAGGCCTCTGACATATATCGATTAAAGCAATTGTGTCAAACTTCATTCTATTGTCTAAATTTATTCCACATATATTGTGTGTACATATACAGGCATTATGATTCGCATGAAAAAAAAATGAGAGAATAATTCGTATGAAAAGAACGAAAGAACAATTGGCATGAAAAGAGTAAAAGAATGATTCACATGAAAAAAATGGAAAAATGATTCACATAAATGGAATGAAAAAAAAAGAATACGATTAGCATGAAAAGAATGAAAAAAATCTGATGTGGGCAGCATATGTCTTTCCCTGCAGACTTAAATTCATATTTTCTTTATTTCTTTAATAATTCATTAGATTGAGTTTAATCGCACCAATTAACACTAAATTTGCATTTTTAATTCAATATTTGTTTTTATTTAGTAATTGGACATTTTTCCGATAGCGGCGTAACAAAAATGCAAGAAATCTCAAATATCTTGAAAACGGTTAGTCCTAAAGTATAATGGAGTGTTATATTATTTTCCTCGTCAAAAATTGCGTATAAAACAAGAATTTAATTGATACATTTCAGCATACGTAGTCTTTTTTTTTTTAGATTTTTGCGATTTTTGCGGGTCATTTTGTAAAAAAAGGCAGGTTGTTGCTTTCCGAATCGTACCAAAATCGAATCAGGACCAGAGTGTCCCAGAAGTAACTTATCTACCAAATATTGTGAAATGTGGTCAATTAGTATTTTAGTTAGGGTGGATACATGAAATTTTTGCTAGCCATTTCGTAAAAAAAAAAGGCGGGGTTTTCTTTTCCGAATCGTACCAAATTCTAATCAGCACCAGAGTATGCAACAAGTAACTTATCTACCAAATTTTGTGAAATTTGGTAAATTAGTATTTTAGCTAGAGCGGATAAATGAAATTTTTAAGGGCCATTTCGCAAAAAGAGGCGAGTTCTGTTTTTACGAATCGTACCAAAAACTAATCAGCACAAGGGTCACATCCAAGTGACTTACCTACCAAATTTTATGAAATTCGGTCCATTAGTTTTTGAGTTAGAGTGGATATATACATTGCACAGACTGACAGACGGACGGAGAGACAGACAGGCAGACAGACACACACACAGACGTTACGCTAAAAATAGTGTTTTCGTATTCTAGAGGTCTTGAAAAGTGTAGATCCGTCGAAAACTTGAGTTGCGATTTTCGACATGATTCCAATACTTTCCCTATCCATTACCATGTATTGCAGGGAAAGTAAAATGATTCGCATGAAATAAATGAGATATGGATGAAATTCGTATGAAAAGAATGAAAAAAAAAGCGATTCACACGTAAAAAATGATTCGCATTCAGAGATGCCCAAAAAGTGGAATTTGTAAAAATTCGCTTGTGGAATTTTTACCCTATTCTTGTACTTTCCCTATGTATAGTACGAAAAGCAAATAATCTGTATTTTTATAACTGCGTTAAAGGTTTAATTTCGAAAAAAAAATAGTTTATATCATTTCCTATAAATAAAATAAAACTATTATCTTGAGAGAAAGAAGATTAAATTCCAACCATTTACCTGTCAAATGGATTCATTCAAAACTTTCGTTCTACGAAACCTGAGCAATTTGACAGTAATTCCATTAATGCTCTGTAAGAAAACTTACAGCTAGGACCGGAGTTCAATTAGTTTCACACAACGGATCTTTTTTAGATCTGGTATATTTCTTATGGTGTCAAAAGTTACTATAACAAATTATTAGATATGTTTTAGAATTTTTTGGCTTCATCTTTTGAAGTCATTTATCTACAAATGGTTCGGAAATATTTATGAACTTTTTTGAGCAAACGTTTTCATTAATAAAAAGAAATTTCTTACTTTGCTATTCTACAGGGTGACGGCATTGTTGTGGGCATCCACTTTCTAGAACCATATAATGTAAAGAGAAATTGAAATAACAGAATTTTTTATTCAGTGAGGTAGCCCCAAAACCATATCAGATTTATAGCCCCAAAACCATATCAGAAACATCGTTTCCTGTTTCTAATACATTAGATCAGTGTTTTTAAAACATTTTTTTTTACCGCGGAACCCTTTTTTGAAATTTAATTTGATGGCGGAACCCCAAATCAAAAAAATGTTCATAATGGTTCAAATTATTCATTCAAATTTCACGCGTTTTCGTTATTTTTTAAGAAAATTTACACGAAAATATCATGTCTTGGAACCCCTGAAATACTGTCACGAAACTCTAAGAAATCCGCGGAACACATTTTGAAAAACACTGCTTTAGATAATTATTGCAGACATCGTTTTCATTATTAGAGGAATGTGGCATTTCCCTTGAGTGAAATAATTTTTATTTTAGAGCAATATTTTTCTAGCCATTCTTATAAGAGTGGCATTGAAGAGTTTCAGGAAAAATATCCAGATTCTAAACCCTGTAACTATTCAACAATTACGAGGTCAGTAAAGCGTTTTCGAGAAACTGGATATGTGTGTTGTAGACTAAGCGAGCACAGGCAGGCCTTTCATTTAATTCAAGATAAATTGTCGGAAACAGAGCCTTCATTGCTGAAACTTTACAGTGAACTCTTCTGAAACTCTTCAATGGCACTCATAAGAATGCCTAAAGAAATATTGGTCTAAAAAAATATATGTTTCACTCTGAGACAAGGCAATGTTCTGTGATTGATAAAAAGAGATCTGTAATAATCGTCTGACGTATTTAAAACAGCAGATGGTATTTTTGATATAGAATTTTAAAGGATATATTAGAGCCACCTAACCGAAAAAAATTCTACAATTTCAATATCTCGGTACGTTACATAATTTGATGTGTGCGATATTTCGATCGTTTCTAAAGTTTTGGGTATTTATCTGGTCTGCTCTACACGCGAAAATCAATAAACTTCTTATTGTTACCGAGATTGAAAAAAAAAATTGTACAAAATTTCATATTATACTTTAAATGTGTTCTAGAATTATAGTCTAAGTTCACAAAAAATCAGGCACAGGTAGACAAACAAAAATGGGCGAATCCTACTCGAGGATGTTTAAAACGTGTAAAATTCCAGAGCAGAATTTCTTTTATCTCATCACAACACTTTATCTTGTAAAAATATTGCGTATATAAGATGTACACATTACCTTAAAATCAGTCATTGAAGTTTCAGTAAAATCTCACGCAAGATATTGAAAAAGTCCTTAACAAGCTCTCTAAAAATCATTTTGATGATAGAAAAATATGGAAGTGTTTGCAAGTGGAACTGACCCGCATATCGCAATAAATCTGCATTTTCCCTTCCAGTTAAACCCAAAACCTATTTCTACATGTTTATATCTTTTCTGTTATTTTGTTCAAATCGCTGAATTTGATCATTTCAATATTACTAATTTCCCTTCCATTGCGGTCATTTAAAGTTGCTGCAATATGACAAGTAAATAATAAGCGGATAATTAATGATTTATAAATAGACAAATTCATGAGATTCCAAAACGTAGAAAAATAAAGGGTTTTTTAAAGAGTCCTTCAGCAGCCCGATAACTTTATAAGGAAAAGCCCATGAGTGTACACATTAGGCCTATCTATAATAGAATAATCATGCTCGATCGAATACAAGAGATTACAGCGCCTCTAGCGGAGAAATTAAAATCAGGAAATGAACTCGGCAACAAAGCGAGGTAGACGAAAGAAGCCAATTACCAAAATTGTAGAGACTTGTTTAATGAGTAATAATCGACACCAGAAACGAAAGACATTTTAATGAATATACGCAGTACTTTGTCGGTTACTTTACGACCAACACGTTGTTACCTGAAATGCTTGCAGAACAGACGACTTGGTACTAGATTCCCATGCATGTAAATATTGTTTATTGAATCATACTTAAATAGAACAGCCATTCGCCTATAAGATCTTCGACTGGTAAGATCCCCAACCATACCGTCTGCTTAAAATTCCTTCGATCAGCGCCAATGCACATTTGAATTTGAGAAAAAATATGACCGCTACTTTGGCAAGCGTTCCAGGTAACACCGTGTTGATCGTAAAGTAGCCGACAAAGTACTACGTGTATTTATTTATTAAAATTTCTTTCGTTCCTGGTGTCGATTGTTACTCGTTAAGCAATTTTCTACAATTTTGTAATTGGCGTCTTTAGTCTACCTCGCTCTGTTTCCGAGTTCATTTCCCGACTTTTTAAATTCTCCGCTAGAGGCGCTGTAATCTCTTGTATTCGATCAGACAAGGTTACTTTATTATAGATTGGCCTAATGTATGCACTCATGAGCTTTTCCTTCGGTCTCCCCTTTTATTCTTCAAAACCTTTGAAAGCTTTAATTATTGTTTGTAATATTAGCCTTACTCCTCTTTTCAAATTTAATACCCTATCCTTAGTTTTATTGAATTAATTATTGATGGTGCCATTATTTCCAATTTCCTCCCGCATGATGATATTGATGGTTTATTTGATGAATTTATTTTTTTTGATTTTGAAGGTTATAATTTTCTCATGTAAGGGTATTTTAACGCTAGATCATTGTTATGGGGGTATGATTTTCAAAATATTTGGGTCGAATTTTGTTTATAGAATAATTTTATAGTTTGTAATGACGTCAGCCCCGACCCAACTTTTGTGTCCTACGCGGGCTCGGGCTGGCAGGATCTGACTTTAATTAAATCGGATTTAAATGGCTTAATTAGTAATTGGGGATGCTCTCAACTTTGAGTATTTGAGTGACAATAGATTATCTTAAGCGTTGGAGATTGGGCGAACTAATATTATTAATAATGTATATTTCACCAAGACTCGGTTTGGCGTTGGTAACTTATTAATTAATACATGGACCGGTTTTATGCTTATATTCAGATACTGGTATCGACTATTTTGATCAGCGCATAATAAGCAAAACACCAGCATATATACTTTTATTTTTATCAGTAATCCGATCGCGAACCTGAGTAAAATGTAGTAACATGCTTTGACATCAGCTGAAATAACTTATTCTTCACTTTTGAAATATTATAACTATTCTTTTACTAATATTAGATTTCCCAATTTATTCTTGACACGAATAAATATGGAATTTCCTTCTATCTGTAAACTAAATTCAAAAGTGGAAGAGCATACTTTCTCTGGGAATTTATAGCAGGTACTATATTAATATTTCATATCCATTTCAAATATACATTTTTCAAATATGTTTTAGTTATCGTGCATTGCACATACTACGGAGTATTGTAAGAGAATTTTTAGAATTATAAATTTAGATATAAACCCCATTCTGTATTTTTTAGTTTATTTCAAAATATTGACTTAAACTCCGACTATTTGAATGTGGATTATTTTCAATTTGAATTTATTGAAATCTTGGAATTTCTTTTTTAATATTTTTTGTGATAAATAATAATAGACACAAATTAGTGGCCTTAAAGTACACATTTAATGTTTATAATAAATGCTTAGGAATAGCCCATTTAGTCGATTGACAGACAGTGTCTATCGGCTGCTGCAATCAGCAGCTGGTTGACTGAAAAGGCAACTCGTTTACGGCTGAACCTATGAATTCCGTTCATGACCGCTTGAAGAGAAAGAAACAAGAAAGATCAATCATGCTTAAAGCATTGATTATGAAACACTTTTCAACTTCAATGCAATTTTATTTAAACATCTCTAAAATGCAATACATTCCTCGGTAATATTTTAAAACTTATCACAACACTACATTAATTTATTATATTTGAAAACTGAAACCTTCATCGAAAAAAAATTAACTTCATTCAAATGACGACATTAAAATATAAATTGCCTGGTTTACACATCTCTAACATGTGATACATTCCTCGGTAATAATTTTAGAATTATCATAATACTACGATAATTTATTATATTTGAAAACTTCATCAAAAACAACTGAAATTCATTCAAATGACGTCATAGAAAAAATAACACGCCTGGCTCTCTCTATAAAAGCAACGTTTCATTCATAAATAATTTCCCATTCATGTCATTCATCACAATACTATAATAATTTATTTTATTTAAAAATTAAGACCATGGAGCTACAAGTAATTAAACTCAATGCTTAAAACTTCATCGAAAAAAATCGTCCATCTCTTTGTAAAATCAGTGAATATTTCATTCATATCAGCTATGCAGACTCCATGAACTAAATGATTTTGTGTTAAAGAAATACAGCAATTCTAATACAACTCATGCTGCATATTTTGCTGTTTACATTTTACATAGGTAAAAAATAGGCTTCGTTGTAGAAATAATCAAATTTGGATGAGTATTTAAACTCACATATATTGTAATTGAGTTGTTTCAGTATGTAGATGCACAGAATTTAAACGAAAATAAAGCGGTTTTAAAACGGATACAACACTCAATATGAATTAAAAAGAACTTTAAAAATCACGATTTTGAGACAAGATGGATGCCATATTTCATTTTGAAGTGGATCACGTGATCGTTTCATATCATGGTCACGTGATCGCTTCATATAAGAGGTGTTGTTATTATTTTAATTTTTATTTAAAAAACTACTGAATATATTTCGCTGAATTTTTTTTTATATATTTTATGGAACAATTTGAATATTACCTAAAATTTTCGAAGCAATTTGTAAATTTTAAATCCGCTTAAAAAATGTTTGAAAAATTAGGTCCCATAGGGCTCAATGTATTTCATTTTTTCAACCCGGGTTCAATCCAAAACTAATTGGGTGATATTATTCACTTATATTCCCATAGGTCCTACAGACCGTCTGAACAACATACTAAAATTTCATTTTGATTAAGTCATTTTTACGGCAGATATCGTGCTAAAGGACAGACAGACAGAATGAACAAAGTCATAAGCACTTTTCAACTTTGTTGTAAAGTGTTAAAAAGTAATTGCTTTCCGTTATGTTCAATGTAGAAACTGGTAGAATGTAGAATATTGGAATATTTTTTAAAATTAGATTATCGTTCTGATTGAATAGAGAATCCCCTATTCCTTTTATAACATGTTATAATTGTTTGCAAAAATATTAAAGGTTTTGTAAATACTTATTTACAGCAATGTTAATTTATTTGAAAGAATATAAATTATTTTAATTTAGTAAATTTAAGTTATTTTTATTGTTTGAAACAACTGGGGGGTATAAGTTCCAGAAGTTATGTTTGTTGCATATATTTCTGACGGCCTACCAGAAGCTCTAGAGCGTTTTCGGATGGGATACTTGCAAGTGACGTCAAATACAATACAAGGTCACGTGTCGTTATGAACCAGAATCCTCTTCTTTTATGCGTGCAAATATCCCATTTCATTCCAAGTGGGATAGGATATTTTTCACTTCGGTGGCATTTTAAAATAATAAGAACCCTGTTTCAATAACCAGGTAAATATTTAAATCGTGATCATAAAAAATAATTTTCGTAATTTCTTTGTTTGATTGTTAAGAGGCAACAATCTGCATTAATAATTACATTATAATCGTAAGTGCTCATGATAATCATAATTGAGAAACTCCCCTAAGTAATTTATCTATAATAATACAAGAAAATGATTGTCTTTCTTCTTTCTTTCTTCGACCCAGACCGTCCGACCTACCAGAAAAAAATGATTGTCTGTATGTCTGTTGGTTGCGTAGCCGAAATTCTAGGCAACCAACAGCTATGACATTTGGTTCAGTTCAGGCCCATTGGAGCGAAACGCCGGGTACATTTTCTGCATGATCGAGAGCTACTACACGAAAGCGATTATAGTTAAGATAAAAAAAAAAGCGCCGGTGTTGTCGCAACCGTGTGAGTGCTCGTTGTTAACACTTTACAACGTAGTTGAAAAGTGTTTATCACTTCGTTCATTCATTCTGTCTGTCTGTCTGTCTGTCCGTTAGCACGATAACTGCCGTAAAAATAACTTTATCAAAATGAAATTTTAGTATGTTCTTCAGACGGTCTGTGGGACCTATGGGAATATAAATGATTAATATCACCCAATTAGTTTTGGATTGAACCCGGGTAGAAATAATAAAATACATTGAACCCTATAGGACTTAATTTTTCAAACATTTTTTAAGCGAATTTAAAATTCACAACTTGCGCTTCAAAAGTTTTAGAAAATATTCAAATTATCCCATAAAATATATAAAAAAAATTCAGCAAAATATATTCAGTACATCTATCTATCTATATAAATAAAAATGAAAATCTGTCTGTCTGTCTGTCTGTCTGTCTGTCTGTCTGTCTGTCTGTTTGTCACACCATCACGGGAGAACGGCTGAACCGAATTTAATGAAATTTTGTGGGTAGCCCAGAAATAGCCCCACTTAAAATTATATCCGTATTTTGAGATTCTACGACCAGTGGTTCTCAAGATATTAGTAAAAAACGAAATTTTCGTTTGTCTCATCATCACGGAAAAACGGCTGAACCAAATTTAATGAAATTTGGTGAATAGCCTTGAAATATCCCCCCATAAATTTTGTCCAAGTTTCGAGTTTCTAAGACCTGGGGTTGTCGAGATATTAATGAAAAACGGAACTTTTTCCTAGGAGTTCTACTCCCTAACTCCGTGGTTTATCCAAACGAAAAGCTTGAAAATCGTTTGAAAGTGAATTAAAATTTAATCTCTGAGTTTGATGGGAGATTTTTTGCGTTAATTAGTCACTTTCTGAAAACATGAATTGTTTGAAACATGATTTAAAGGGGAAATCTATCTCCATGGTTCATGGTTTATTTAAAACAAGCTTTTACGGAACAATGAGAAGTATAGAGAAATCAAAATCGTTATTTAATTTCGCTGTTTATGTTATAAGACATGACATATTTAACATGTTATAAGATTCTATCTTATATCATGTTACTCAGAAACGCAATTAAATTAAATCTGTCTGTTAATTTTAATAATTATTTTTTCGATTTGAATAATAAATAAATGGGTATAAAAATATATTTTGGAAAAGAACGATTTGATTTTTCTTATAGCATTTTTGTCTGGATAATATCAATTACGGTCTTCAGGTATAAAAATTATTATTATTTATATTTTCGGGGATTATTGATTCAAGGATTATTGATATTTTCAAGTTATTATGCAATTATTTTGTTATGACAAAAATTGTTTAAACTCATATATTGTATGTTGTACGAATCTGCTACAAATACACGTGTATATCTTTTAATCTACGAGAATATAAGTAGTACAGGTATATTGACATATGTTTTGATATATATTGGCATATATTGGAATCAATTACGACCTTCTGGTATGAAGAGTACGGATATTATTGATGTTTTCAATTTATTACGTCATCTCTTTTATTTTGGCAAATATTTTTGAGACGCATATTGTAATACGGGTAATCTTCTACTAACACATTGGCATATTTTCTGATCTGCGACAATATAATTAGTACGGGGTTGCATATATTCATTCAATTCCTATTTTTTCTTCTGTAAATTTGCTTACAAAAGGGGGCAGGATGTTTTATTCTTCAGATCTGATCGTGAAGATAATTTTGCATAGTGAGAACATATATTCTTAAACTTCTCTTTAGGAGCAATAAATTTAATATTTTAACAGAATTTGCACATGATTGCGAACTTTAAGTTTCTTTAAATTATACACTCCGTACGAATAACGGGTGTGCTGTTAGTGGTTAATAAATTTTAACATTTTAGGAGGATATATCATGTTGCTCGGCATCGCAATTAAATTAAATGTGTTTGTTAATGTTTTTATTATTTTTTTTCGATTTAAATAATAAATAAATGGATAAATGGATATAAAAGTATATCTTATGAATGGACGGTTTGATTTTTCTTTTAATTATATTAATTGCTGACTGCGTACATCAATTTCATTTATTTTTGCAAAGAGTTTTCAAGCTTATATCGTATTTAGCTACTAAACTCATATATTATGTTTAGCCAATAAATTCATATACCCGATTGTTGAAACAGAAAAAGAGTAGAGCGGGTATATCTTACAATACAATTGTAGTGTTTTCATTTAGTATATTGAAACGGGATAAGAATGTTTCATTCAGATCTGCAAATTCAAAGCTACGAATTTGGAGGGATATCGCTAATTTGACAACTTTTCTTAAACTTTGCCAAATTGACGGAAATGTCGCCAAATTGATATAAACGACACACAAACAGCTGCCATAAACCTTCGGGTTGGTCGTGTGGCTTGGGTCTTCTACATATCAATGAAATTTTTTTTTGTTTTGTTAGAAGAGAGTACTGAAATGATGTTTGGTTAGCATTTCTCTGTCAGACCAACCATCCTACTTAGTAATACATTTAGCGAATTTTTAAAATGTCACCAAATTGATAAAAATGTTTTCAAATCTATAAAAATATCTTGAAATTGATAAAATTGCGCTACATAAATGATATTAATTGTTTTTTGTTAGGGGATAGTATTGTGATGATATTTCGTCAATTTGTCGCAAAGTGGAACTATCAGTTCTACAGTCCCACTTGGCGATAAATTTGGCGATTTTTTAAAATGTCGCTAATTTGACGAAACTGTCGCCAAATGTTCCATAGAAATATAACTATTTAGACGATATTTTTTCTACTAATTTATTTGAAGCAAATGATATCATGTCGCTTAGCAACGGATTTAAATCCAATGTGTTTATGCGGCAGACGATTTTTATTAAATCCTTTCCGATTTGAATAATGAAGATATGTATATAAAATAAATTTCATTGCCATTTCATTTTGGACTGGATAATATCAATTATACTCTTCAGGTTTAAACATTATTATTATTGATATTTTCCGGAATTATTGATTCAGGGATTATTGATATTTTTAAGTTATTACGCCATTGTTTTATTGCGGCAAAAATTGCTGACACACGCATATTGTACGTTGTACGAGTAATCTTCTAGGAATGCACGGGTATATCTTCTAACCTACGAGAATATAAGTAGTACAGGTATACTGGCATATATTTTGACATATATTGGCATATATATTGGAATCAATAACAGTCTTCTGGTATGAAGATTAAGGGGATTAATTATATATTCAATTTATTACGTCGTCTGTTGTATTTTACCAAAAAACATTTGTGACTCATATTGCAAAACGGGTAATCTTCTACTAATAATCGGACATTATAAGTAGTACGTGTATATCTCCCCATATAATTTTAGCATTTTAATTTTGACATATATTGGAATAAATGACTGTCTTCAGATTTAAAGATTACGGGTTTATTGGTATTTTCAATTTATACATGTAATCTACTAATACAGGTTATATTTTCTAATATTCGCGCATATAATTAGTACGGGTCCCATACAATTTTAACGCTTTTATTTTGCATATATTGATTCAATTCCATATTTTTTTTTATATTTGCTTACATAAGGGGTCCAAGATGTTTTATTCTTCAGATATGTCCATGAAGATAATTTTATATAGCGAGAACAGAGATTCTTAATCTTCTTTTTAGGAGCATTATATTAAATATTTTAACAGAATATTTTGATTAAACATGTCATTTAGTATACTATAAGAATTTGGGCATGATTATGAATTTCATGTTTCTTTATATTATATACTCCGTACGAAGAACGGGTATGCTGCTAGTTTTAAAATAAAAATTAAAATAATAATTACACCCTTTATATGAGGAGATCACGCAACCATTATATGAAGAGATCACGTGACCCACTTCAAAATAAAATATGGTATCCAACTCGTGTCAAAATCGTGATTTTTAAAGTTCTTTTTAATTCATATTTAGAGTTGTATCCGTCTTAAAACCGCTTTATTTTTGCTTAAATTCTGTGCATCTACATACTGAAACATCTCAATTACAATATATTTGAGTTTAAATGATCATCAAACTTTTATTATTTCTACAACGAAGCCCAATTTTCACTTATATAGAACGTAAACACCAAAAGATGTAGTATGAGTTGTATAAGAATTGCTGCATTTCTTTAACGCAAAATTATTTAGCTCCTGGAGTCTGCAACATAGCTGATATGAATGAAACATTCATTGATTTTACACAGAGAAGAAGACGATTTTTTCGATGAAGTTTTAAGCATAGAGTTAAATTACTTGTACCTGAATGGTTTTAAGTTTTTAAATAAAATAAATTATTATAATATTGTGATGAATGAAAGGAATGGAAAAATGTTTATGAATGAAATGCTGCTTTTATAGAGAGAGCCAGACGATTTATATTTCGATGACGTCATTTGAATAAAGTTCATTTGCTTTCGATGAAGTTTTCAAATATAATAAATTATTGTAGTATTATGATAAATTAAAAAATATTACCGAGGAATATATCGCATTTTAGATATGTTTAAACCAGGCAATTTATATTTCAATGCGGTCATTTGAATGAAGTTCATTTTTTTCGATGAAGTTTTAAGTTTTCAAATATAATAAATTAATGTAGTATTGTGATAATTTTAAATATATTACTGAGGAATGTATCGCATTTTAGAGATGATAAAGTAAAATTGCTTTGAAGTTGGAGAGTGTTTCATAATCAATGCTTTATGCATGAATGATCTTTCTTGTTTATTATTATTATTATTATTTGTAATTGTTATAAGCGGGCGTATCGTAAAGCTTTCTTTGATTTTCGGGAATTTACTGTGAGTTCCAGTATAATTTTAATCAAATATTTTTACCTTAAACCCCGGGCAACGGCGAGTTCAATTTTTATTCATCATTAAAATATATAATTATCAAGTCCTCGGCCAACTTTGTGACGTTTCTGCAAGCAACCAATCATAGAGAAGTTGGAAGTCAGCTTGACCCTTTAAATCTTTGCCCATACTGATAATGCTAAATTATATATTTGACTAGCAGCATACCCGTTCTTCGTACGGAGTATATAATATAAAGAAACTTATAATTCGCAATCATGTGCAAATTCTGTTAAAATATTAAATTTATTGCTCATAAAGAAAAGTTTAAGAATATCTGTTCTCACTATGCAAAATTATCTTCACGGGCAGATCTGAAGAATAAAACATTCTGGACCCTTTTGTAAGCAAATTTACAAAAAAAAAAGGAATTGAATCATTATATGCAACCCCGTACTACTTATATTGTCGTAGATTAGAAAATATGCCAGTGTGTTAGTAGAAGATTACCCGTATTACAATATGAGTCTCAAAAATATTTGCCAAAATAAAGGAGATGACGTAATAAATTGAAAATATCAATAATCCCCGTAATCTTTTACCGGAAGGTCGTAACTGATTCCAATATATGCCAATATATATCAAAACATATGCCAATATACCTGTACTACTTATATTCTCGTAGATTAGAAGATATAATGCATTTGTAGAAGATTACTCGTACAACGTACTATATATGAGTTTCAACAATTTTCGTCATAATAAAACAATGTAATAATAACTTGAAAATATCAATAATCCCTGAATCAAAAGTCCCCGAAAATATCAATAATAATAATGTTTAAACCTGAAGACCGTAATTGATATTATCCAGTCAAAAATGCAATGTCAGTGAAATTTATTTTATATACATATCTTTCTTATTCAAATCGGAAAAGATTTAATACAAAATCGTATGCCGCATAACACATTGGATCCGTTGCTTAGCGACATGATATCATTTGCTTCAAATAAATTGATGGAAATCATATCATCGGAATAATGCGACCTCCATGGAAGGTTTGGCGACATTTTAGTCAATTTAGCGATAACTTAAAAAAACCCCAAATTTATCGCCAAGAGGGACTGTAGAACAGATAGTCCCATTTTGTGACAAATTGACGAAACATCATCACAATACTATCCCCTAACAAAACACAATTATTTTCATTTATTAAGTGCGATTTTATCAATTCTATGATATTTTTATGGACTCACAAATATTTTTATCAATTTGGTGATATTAAACAAATTCGTTAAATGTGTTACTAAATAGGATGGATGGACTGTCCGACAAATGCTACCGAAACATCATTTCAGTACTCTATTCTAAAAAAACAAATCATTGATTTGCGTCATTTTTACAAATTTGGAAACATTTCCGCTAATTCGTAAGGTTTAAGAAAAGTTACCAAGTTATTTAGAGATATTCCGCTAAACTCGTAGCTCTAAATTTGCAGATCTGAAGAATAAAATATTCTGATCGCGTTTGTATATACTAAATGAAAACACTAAAATGGTATTATAAGATACAGCCGTTCCACTCTTTTTCTGCTTCAACAATCGGCTAAATGAATTTATTGGGTAAACACAATATATGAGTTTAATAGCTAAATACAATATATGAGCTGGAAACCTCTTTGCTAAAATAAATGAAAATGATGTACACAGTTCGCAATTTATATAATTAAAAGAACAACCAAACCTTTTATTTAAAAATATATTTTTACATCCATTTATTTATTATTCAAATAGAAAAAATAATAATAAATATTAACAACACATTTAATTTCATTCCGTTGCCGAGCAACATGATATAAGATAGAATCTTCCTCATAAAATGCGAAATTAAATAGCCATTTTGATTTCTTTATACCTTTAATCGTTGAGTAAAAGCTTATGAAATATAACCACGGAGGTAGATTTTTCCATTTAAATTCATGTTTCAAACAATTCGTGTTTTCCGATAGTGACTCATTAATGCAAAAATCCTGCACCAAACTCGGAAATAAAGTTTTATTTCATTTCGCCGTTTTAAACAAACGATTTTCATCCTTTCCGTTTGAATAAACCACGGAGTTGGAGAGTATAACTCATAGGAAACAGTTCCGTTTTTCATTAATATCTCGACAACCCCTGGTCTTAAAAACTCGAAACTTGGACTAAATTTATGGGGGGCTATTTCAAGGCTATCCACAAAATTTCATTAAATTCGGTTCAGCCGTTTTTCCGTGATGATGAGACAAACAAAAATTTCGTTTTTTACTAATATCTCGAGAACCACTGGTCGTAAAAACTCAAAACACGGACTAAATTTTAAGTGGGGCTATTTCTAGGCTACCCACCAAATTTCATCAAATTCGGTTTAGCCGTTCTCCCGTGATGATGGGACAAACAGACAGACAGACAGATTTTCAATTTTATTTATATAGATTAACTAAGGTTTAAATCAATATTCTAAGCCCGTCTTGTACATTTGCGGATTCACATTAATCTATATGTAAAATCAACGGTTTGTACGTTCTGCCGTATGTTCGTAATGCAGTGCCACAAATTCGCAGGATCCCACCCACCTTTTTTTATATACAAAGATAAATTTTCTGCAATCGTAAACAATTGTAAGTTCATTAACATTGTAAGTTTTGATTGTAACTGCATAAACACACCATGACTTCCACTTTACATACTTGGGAGGTTCCTAATCCAAACTATAGAGAACTTTCACATGAAGACCTCCTATATCAGAGATATAGATTTGCATATACTATTTTAATCTTTTATGTGTAATAACGTGACAAGTACTCAACTCAAAAGTGAAAACATAACTTTTAGAATATATACAAAACATATTCAAGTCACTTAATTGTATTGCTACAAATAAAATTACCGCAAAGTACTAAAATATATATGTGACATCAAATAGTAAAATAAAGGGATAAAAGGTTGATAATGAGAAAGCTTGATCATTGACAAGAATTTTCCGGTCACTGAATAACTGGGCAAACAATACTTGATATTCAGTAGATGGGATCTTCCTTCTTTCATAAATAAAAATAAAACAAAGATGTAGTGATTAATTCTTATCTCTGTAGCAGTTCAAAAGTAAACTTCAGTTACCTTTTATCAGTTATCCTAGGAAAAAGTTTCGTTTTTCATTAATATCTCGACAACCCCTGGTCTTAAATACTCGAAACTTAGAAGAAATTTATGGGGAGCTATTTCAAGGCTATAAACAAAATTTCATCAAATTCGGTTCAGCCGTTCTCCTGTGATGATGAGACAAGCGAAAATTTAGTTTTTTACTAATATCTCGAGAACCACTGATCGTAGAAACTCCAAACATGGACTAAATTTTAAGTGAGACTATTTCCAGCCAACCCACAAAATTTCATCAAATTCGGTTCAGCTGTTCTCCCGTGATGACGGGACAGACAGACAGACAGATTTTCAACTTTATTTATATAGATTGAAAATCTGTCTGTGTGACTGTCTGTCTGTTTGTCCCATCATCACGGAAGAGCGGCTGAACCGAATTTGATGAAATTTTGTGGATAGCCTTGAAATAGCCCACGTTTCCAATATCTAAGACCAGTGGTTGTCGAGACATTATTGGAAAACCAAACTTTTTCCTAGGAGTTCTACTCTCTAACTCCGTGGTTTATCCAAACGAAAATCTTGAAAATCGTTTGAAAGTGAATTAAAACAGTATCTCTGAATTTGATGAGAGATTTTCTGTGCTAATTAGTCACTTTCTGAAAACATGAATTGTTTGAAACATGATTTAAATGGGAAATCTATCTCCATGGTTTATTCTTCACAAGCTTTTACTGAACTATGAAAAGTATAAAGAAATCACCGTGGTTTATCCAAACGAAAATCTTGAAAATCGTTTGAAAGTAAATTAAAACTGTATCTCTGAGTTTAATGGGAGATTTTTTGCGCTAATTAGTCACTTTCTGAAAACATCAATTATTTGAAACATGATTTAAATGGGAAATCTATCTCCATGGTTTATTCTTCACAAGCTTTTACTGAACAATGAAAAGTATAAAGAAATCAAAATGGTTATTTAATTTCGCAGTTTATGAGGAAGATGCTATCTTAATATCATGTTGCTCAGAAACGCAATTAAATGAAATCTGTCTGTTAATTTTAAATATTATTTTTTCGATTTGAATAATAAATAAATGGATATAAAATATATTTTAGAAAAGACCGATTTGATTTTTCTTATAGCATTTTTGACTGAATAATATCAATTACGGTCTTTAGGTTTAAACGTTATTATTATTGATATTTTCGGGAATTATTGATTCAGGGATTATTGATATTTTCAAGTTATTATGCAATTGTTTTATTATGACAAATATTGTTTAAACTCATATATTGTACGTTGTACGAGTAATCTTCTACAAATACACGGGTATATTTTCTAATGTACGAGAATATAAGTAGTACAGGTATATTGGCATATGTTTTGATATACATTGGCATATATTGGAATCAATTACGACCTTCTGGTATAAAGAATACGGGAATTATTGATATTTTCATTTTATTACATCATCTCTTTTATTTTGGCAAAGATTTTTGTGGCTCATATTGTAATACGAGTAATCTTCTACTAACACACTGGTATATTTTCTAATCTGCGACAACATAAGTAGTACGGGGATATATATATTCCCATATAATTTTAGCGCTTTCATTCTGGCATATATTGGAATCAATTACGGGTTTATTGATATTTTCAATTTACATGTAATATACAATTACATGTAACGTATTAATACAGGTTATATCTTCTAATATTCGCGTATATAAGTAATACGGGTCCCATACAATTTTAATGCTTTCAATTTGCATATATTGATTCAATTCCTCTTTTTTTTAAAAATTTGCTTACAAAAGGGGCCAAGATGTTTTATTATTCAGATCTGTCCTTGAAGATAATTTTGTATAGCGAGAACAGAGATTCTTAAACTTCTTTTTAGGAGCATTGTATTAAATATTTTAACAGAATATTTTGATTAAAAATGTTATTTAGTATACTATAGGAATTTGCACATGATTGTGAATTTTAAGTTTATTTATATTATATACTCCGTACGAAGAACGGTTATGCTGCTAGTTATACTATATGAGTATGGAAAGAAATGCATTCTACTATATATGAAGGGAAAGTAATATATTATACATTTGGTATATAGGGAAGGAAAAAAATACATTTCTCTCAACTCTATTGATCAGTATGACGGAGGGAGTCTTTAAAGTTCAAGGGTTCCTGACGATGGAGCCATATAGGCCGGACTGGAACTATTTTTTATTTATCCCGTTTTTAGCATTATTCTGAGCCCGAAACCCTATAAATAAAAATACATTTTCTTATTTTATCCGTTCCCAAAAATATATTTTTATATATATAGTTCATCGTATTAAACAAAACCGATTATACTTTGGGAATGTGCATTTAAATGCATTCTGCTATTGAATAAGGTTCTGAAAAGACTTGGAACGCTATTATTCGCATTCATATTTAGCATTCCGCTTGAGAATAATTATCTACAAACTGAAATTTTTTACTCGTATTCCTTATTATGTTATATTGTAGTTTGTAATATTATAGTTTGTAGTATTGTAGTTTACAGTATTGTAGTTTGTATTGTAATCAAACAATTCGTCGATTTTTTTTTTATATTGAGAAAAAAGATTAGGAATAAGATTTCTTGATATATTTACACTTTAGGTACTCTACTAAATTTTTATTGACACTTTCGGAAGTTTCGGACGTTGGAATTTATATGTAGCCTTAAGAAATCTATCTTAACTCGAGTCACGTGCAAAATTTATACAAACGATGCATTAGTTTAAAGAAATAGCAGTTAGAAAAATTAATGAAATACATTTTTTTAGACTCTATAAGTACTTACCTAAATTAAATTTCGGTTAATATCTGTTGCATTCACGGTTTGTGCGATCCAGTAAAGCTACAGAAAGTATTTATTTCACATTTATATCATGTCAGGTGTGAATCATAGATGTAGCCAGGATATAGGAAAGGAGAGTGTCGACGATCAAATGGCGGTTTATAGTACTAGATATTATTTAAATGTGAACTCAATGGGAAGAACAAATGGAATTATTAGACACTGACAAGGACAATAATTTTATTGCGAA
The DNA here is from genome assembly GCA_951213105.1 of Amaurobius ferox. Lineage (NCBI taxonomy): Eukaryota > Metazoa > Arthropoda > Arachnida > Araneae > Amaurobiidae > Amaurobius > Amaurobius ferox. The sequence continues at coordinate 135,270,017 of OX578133.1, read as the reverse complement.
AAAAAGGCAAATTTCGCAGGACCGTCGCGGGGTAAATAGCAAAACTTCGCGGCCGAGTATTTACACTATCATTTCTAGAAAAGTCTACCAGTTACGAAGCAGTAATATACTTAACTACTTCGTTAATCAATAAGCATTATATTACAATTTTTTAAAACTCATATTTACATCTAAAAACCTGTCAAACTCTTTAAACTAATCAACGCCGTTACATTTAACAAAAACTTGTGTCCGTTTATTTTATCTGCCATGTCTAATGTATATTTTATGTGTATTGCTGTTTTAGTCTATATCGTGGAATTGGTCGCTAATGCACCGAACTTACGTATCAAGTTGTAATGTATTGCATTGTATATATCAACGCCGTTATATGGGATTCATTTAAGTGGACGGCTTTTTTGATACATTATATTGAACATATGAAGATTTTCTTCTGTAATGCACTGCCTATTGTCTTGTAACAAGTCTTTAAATTTAGAAAATCGAAAACATTAGGATCGTTCGACATCGACACTGTTTGTGGGTATTGACAGACAACGGATGTCAATTTTATGTAGCCATGAAAACGATTTTTTTATATTCCAGGTATATCAAACCTTTGCTGACACGGAATTTTTTTACCCTCGCTTTATATGAGCAAAAAGCAAACAAAACTCTTCGTCTAGAAGGTATAAAAAGAACTTAATATATTTGATAATCGCAAAATTTTTGGAAGAACTTTTCGAACGTTACTAATTCCCCCGTGGTGAAGGAGCGCCTACGCACCACGTCCACAAGATCCCCCAGGGTATACCATAGCGAAGGGGAAGAGAATTGCAGCTTCACTTTTATAGAGGCTTCTCGAAGGGCGGAAGTCTGACTTGGCCTCGACATGACAACATCCATGCCCGCTGGCGGAATTCGAACCCGCAACCCCCAACCCAGCGATGAGACGGAAACGCATGCCCCTGATCGTTCGACCACCGGATCGGCGGAAGAACTTTTAATAGAAATAAGTCGCACAGATTCTTACCATGAAACAAAGCCTAAACTTTATAATAAAAATTACACATTATTAGAAAAAATATCTGGAATTCGCGAATATATTTAATATTCGAGAAATTTCAGACTCCCCCCCCCCCTCCCTAAAATTCATGAAAATTCGCCAACGAAATAATTACTGCCCTAATAATGATTCCTAATCCGTCTCTAGACATTTACCTTAGACGTTATACTAATATAAAAATTAATATACGCAAATAAGAACGTCTAAAACAACGTTTAATAATGACAGCGAAAAACACAAAATTAAACTCGTCAAAATCCGCCATGAATTATTCTTTCCATATGACATGGAAAGGCCAATGGTTGGAGGTGTTGTTCAGTGACGAAACAATTTAATCTGGATGGACATGATGGGTCAATATGTTATTGGTACGACCTAAGTTATGAAAATCAAACAAGCAGTATGGCGAAGGGTCTGTAATACAAGTTGTATGGGTCTGCTTTGGCTTCAATGGATAACCAGATATCTGTTTCTTATCAGGACGTCAAATTGCTATTAACAATTATTAGAAGTTACATGCTGCCTACTGCATAGGATGTATGTGATAAATACTGGATTTTGCAATAAGATAACACGCCCATTTACAAAGCAGAATTTATAGCGGCTTTATACAAATTGGAAAATGTACGACTTTTGCAGTGGCTCTCTCGAAGTTCTGAAAATACCGTAGAGAACTTATAGAGCATTTTAGCTTGTAATGCATATACCAATCACTTGCAATTTTTTAGACTTTTTTAGAAATAAAATTGCAAATTGTGGAGAGCTGGGGCATAACATTGATTGTAAAATTCTACAAAATTTAATAACTTAAAAGTTCAATCGAGTTTCTGAATCAATGAAATTAAATGGCAAGTTAACTAAGTGCAAAGTTTTTCTTACATTGTTTATTCTCGCAATGTAAGTTTAATTTGATCAGTAAATTTTTTCTTGGTAAATGTGTTTCTGCAAGGGCATTTGATAATTCAATAAATGAGCGTATGTTACTAAAGCTATTGTATGCAAAATGCTTTCAAACTAGCATTTAATTCGAATCAAATAGATTTTAGAACTTAGAATCGAAAGTATAGCTATTTAAATGATGAGAATTACTAGAGAAACATCACTACTTTAATCAATCCTATTTGAAACAAGGAAGATCAATCGTGCATAAAGCAATGATTATGAAACACTTTCCAACTGAAATGCAATTTTATTTAAACATCCCTAAAATGCGATACATTCAGCACTCATATTTTTAAATTATCACAGTTCTACAATAATTTATTATACTTAGAAATTTAAAACTTCATCAAAAAAGGCAATGCCATAATTCATCAAAAAAGGCAATGCCATAATTCATCAAAAAAGGCAATGCTATAATTCATCAAAACAGGCAGTGCTATAAGTCATACCTTGACTTTCCTTCTTCAGCTCGCTTTCCCTTTCCAGACCCTTGGTGTCCATTGAAAAACTTGCTAAGAGATACTTGGACCTTGTCTCTGTTGTTAACAAGAAATCTTCTCTTGACTCTGAATTGAAATTTACTGACTTGACTACTATACATGAACGTTTCCCGGATGATTCTTGGCTCTATGTCTATACTGATGGTTCGGCTGAGGGGGGGGGGGGGGGTGCATTAAAAATGCTGGAGCTGGCGCTTACTCTATAGACCTTACATTGTCTTGCACCGTTGGAAAACACTTTGTCAACTTTGATGGCGAAATAGCCGCCATTTCTTCAGCCTTAGACAAAATGGAGAAGTGTGAAAAGGAAAATATCATCTTTTTTGTTGATTCCAGGGCGGCAATTATGACCTTAACAACGTTCAATCTCTGGGAATGTGAAATTTCCAAGAATTGTGTGGAAAAAATAGATAAGCTGCTGAACATCAAGAACCGCATTGCCCTGCAGTGGATTCCAAGCCACTACGGGATATATGGAAATAAGAGGGCAGATTTATTGGCTAAGAATGGATCTCAAATGATGCAACAGGATCCTCCATTGCCTGTGCGGCATATAAAACGATATATATCCTACTCTATTAAAGCTAACCGTTTCAGTCTGTACAGAGAGAGAGAGCTTCTGGGAAAAAGTGGAACTCCCTGTTAAATAAGTCGACAGGAATACCCATTTCCTTGCATAGAGCATTTGGCGCGGCTTGCTTTAGACTTGCCACGAGTCATGATTACTTACAGAGTCACCTGTATCGAATGGGACTGACAGATACTGATGTCTGCCCTCTTTGCGAACATGGCTTTCCCATGACTAGAGAGCACCTCAACATCTGCCCTGCTGTTCTTGACTGTTTTCCTTTATGTGTTACTGACAGGGCTTTTAGTGACTATTTTTATCGTTCTTCTTTGTATTGGGCTGCTCGTCTACTTATAACCGAGAGGTCGGAGACGGGCATAGGATAAAAAAATAATTCATTTGCTTCTCTATGTAAAATCAATGAATATCAATTCATTCATATCACTTGTATTCCAGACTTCAGAGCGAAAAAAATTCTAGCAATTCTTATACAACTCATCGTACAATCGCTTGATTTACTTACATTCTGCATGCTATAGAAATCAGGCTTCACTGTAGGAATAATCAAAGTTTAGTGATCATTTAATATAAAAAAATTTGTAATTGCGTTGGCACAGAATTTAGATACATAGATAATATGCAAAAATAAAGCGGTTTTAGGAAGGATGCAACACTAAATGTAAATTTAAACGAACTTTATACATCACGATTTTTACACAGGGAAAAAATGGATGCCATACTTTATTTTGATATGAGTCACGTGATCTCTTCATATAATATGTGTTTAATTATTACTTCAATTTTTATTTAAAAAACTAGCTCACATATTTTGCTGAAATTTTTTTACTTATTTTACGTGATAATTTGAATATTTCCTAATATTTTCGAAGCAATTTGTGAATTTTAACTCCAGCTAAAAATGTTTGAAAAATTATGTCCCATAGGGTTCAATGTATTTCATTTTTTAAACTTGGGTCCGAAACTAATTGGGTGATATTATTCCTTTTAATTTCCATATGTCCCACAGATTGTCTCAATAACATACTAAAATTTCATTTCGATAAAGTCATTTTTGCGACAGCTATCGTGCGAACGGATAGACAGACAGACAGAATGAACAAAGTCATAAACACTTTACAACTATGTTGGTAAGTGTTAATAAAAACCACTTTGAACGCAAAATATTAAAAATACTATCACTTTCCAAATTGGATTCATGTCATTCTTTGTTAAAGCAGGTATGCGATAAGTTTATTAATATGACATTAACTCTATAATGGTAACACTGAGTAAAATTTTCGTATTGTGCATTGATCCTAATAAAAATATTTACCGTAATTATGCTAGAGTTGAAAAACGTTAAGGCAATAACTAGTAATATTACGAATTTATTTGGTATTTTAAACATGCAAAACCAGTCAAAAATAGACAAAATTAAACTCAGAAAACCATAAAATTGCTTGAATAAAATACGAAGACTTTTCTCTCTGACGACAGGAATTTAAAATAAGAAACACAAAACTTTTATAAGCTTCGACTAGAATATGTTAACCAAACCAATGTATTGGAAATAAAATATCTAACTCAAAAGTTACCCTACTTTTTCTGGTATCAAAAGCAACTAGACTGATCTATTAAAGAATGCTTAGAAAGAATATAGAAGAATGCCACTTTAGTATTGACGTCATTGAATTTCACACGAAATCATAAAAATGAATGTACAAAATCGAGGTCACTGAAACTTTATTTCATTAATATCATTTTATTTCGAATAAGGTTCGGTTCACTTATATTTGATTATCAAGAAGGAATATGATTAGAAAAATAATACAGTGTTTGTAATTCATCAAAAAGTTCAAAATTGCTACGAATAAATTAGAAACAAAACGGAACGGAATTTTTTTTATATAATTGAAAAAAAAAATTGCATATGACCGAACGGGCGTACTGAGAAAAAAAAGTACCGGTTCTTATAAGGCCACAGATGTTTAATGGAATAGCATCGCGTATGGCTGTGATTAATACTGATTTTTAGCACATAAAATAAACTCGTTGGTTGCGGTGTTGGGTTTCGATCCTTTTTGAGTGTTATTGTTTCAGCAACGTTAATATTTTCATTATTTCCTCAAGTGCAGCGTAAAGTGAAACATACAAAATATATACTCGGTAATTTGTGAAGTCTATACAACCTTTAGTTATAGTTCCCCTCAGTTTGATTTTTAGAATATTTCAGTTATTTTGTACACGTTAGTTTCTGTTAAGTAGACAAATCAACGAACAGGCCAACTTGTTGGTAAGGCAGGATAAAGCTTTTGGTTTGATTGTAGAAAGAGTGGGAATCAACATTCATTGAACGGTGTGTGACCGGAAAAATGTCGATTAGCGGCAAGTACGAGTTCGTTCGAGATGATTGCTAAGGTGCGGCAGAGGATCTTCTTTATTACAGCTTAGTATTGCGAGAGGAATTAGTGCTCTAGCCTTCATACTAAAAGTCGACAGTAGTTGGACCTGGGTAAGATAACGCTTTACATATTTTAAGTGCGTACGAGGGAGCGCGAGTTTCGCATATTTATATTACCAAGCACAGTGAGATGAAGTATGTCCAATTGAAGTGAACGGGGATTGTTCAATAATATATAATTTAATTGTACAGAATCTTTATTTAAATAGCAAGTAGCTGTCTCTGTTCTAATTGAGTTAATAAATTAGTTGGATATTAAATCCTAGTCTCTGTGTGCTCTTTCTTTGATCGTTAGATTCATAATCGATGAGTTCTAGAAAGTATTGATTTCTGTCATTTATAGTTTTATGAAATAGAAATTAAGATCTACAAGGCAACAAAATACTTTACAAATTTAGTTGCACGATTCTGCAACTGTGAACTTAGAAGTTCTGTTTATACAACTTAAAGGTCCCGTTGTGGGTTGCGACGTGGTTTGCTAGTGTATTGGTTTGCTTATAATGTTCTATGGCTTTCTACTTATTTAGTTTTATTTTACGCTTACGGAAGCAGTTTATTTCCCTCGTCTGTTCTGTGACATAGTGTTTTATATAAGTTATTTCTAAAGTTTATAAAATGCTTGTTCTATTTTGTGGATAATGAGTTCTTCCTCAATTTCTTCCTCCAAAGAAATTACGCTATATGGGTGGCGAATCTTATGAAACCAACAGAATATAGGGGTTCCTCTTAAACAGAAAAATGAATTGTCACGAACCCTCCCTGTTCATGCAAAGAAGGACTGGAAAAGATGTTCTTTTCGGTCAGCCATCTTGCCTCGGCAAAGTTTTCACAGCTGGCACAGTAATATGATACTGTGGAGACACGTCGCAAAACCATAGATATCCTAGTAAACCCATAGATATTCTCTTTAGGATATCTACGACAAAATCTGTAGGGGGTAGCGAGGGAAGAACGAACGATGCGAAAGAAGACACTTGCTTTCTAGATCAAAAAGAACCCTTTTTTCAGTCCTTCTTTGTATGGCTAGAGAGGGGTTTGGGACATAAATGATAAATGGAGTGGGCACAGCTCAATCGAATAATAACAGTCAAAAGAGGTCTCCCCCAAGAATCAGTCTTGTCACCGTTTTTTAGCATTTACATACTTCAGAAGTTCATCTAAATTATATTTATATGCAGACAACACAACAATTATCACTGAAGGAGCACAAAATAAAAGTGCACAACAAACATCAAATAAATGATATATTCACTAGCTTAAAGGGGAGCAATAAATGGGTCTTGAAATTCACCCATGAAAAGTCCCAAATCATGATTCATACCCCATACGAGGACAAGAATCGATCCATATATCGAATTGAATAGAAAATCACCCAATCGGAACCAAACGGCAAAATACTGGTGGTCACCATCACCGAAAACTGGACCTGGTCAGTCCAACAAAGGAAAGTAAGCAGGAAGGTTATAAAATCTATATCCACCCTGAAAATGCTGGGCAGCCAGAAATGGAGCCTACGCATTAGCAGCCTTATAAATATTGTAAACTAGGTGATTTAATCACAAATTGACTGCGTAAATATTATAAGACTGGAAGAGAGGAACACTACTATGCTCAAGTACAACGCTATAGAAAACATTACATACCGTCTAGCCATGGGCGTCCCAAGAACAACAGTGGGAAGACACTCAGAATAAAAGCAAACAGTCGGAAGTACGAAAACAGGAAAAAAAAATAAAGATTGGAGATGTTCCTATGGAAAAGAGCAATGAACCGGGTAACCATAAATGCATAGTCAACTTATGGCTACAGATTATTGATCACAGGAATAATACAATGGATTGGATTAAAATCACAATCGAAAGAAGCCTTACATGAGATCTGAAAATATGACCCGGGACCAAGAGTTTATTTGTTCCTGGGTAACCCTAATGGTGCGTGGCTGCACTTGGCGGGACGATGGATCTGCGGTGCCTTGGTGCACTGAGTAAGTGCTTGTGCGTTGCTAGAGGGTGGTCGGTGTTCTTTCCCTGTCAAGTGGGGCTGATTGGCCATCTGGGACTTCTTCAGGTTCAGGAGTTCTCACCTGCTCGCTCATTAAAGTGCTCTAAACCTTCGAGTGTGCGTCGGAAAAGTTTAATGTAAGAGGGGTACAACCATAGGAAAGAATTTGCCCCGGTATTCAGATCATGAAATTATCACCCAGAAATCAAATAAAATGGAAATAACTACACTTTTGAGGAGTGCAGAAGGAAACAGGGGCCAAGCATGAGCTGGATCGGTACTAATGAATCCAAAACGGGAAAAGAACAGGCTTTGGTATCTATAAATTGGGCTAGCGCAGAGAAATTAGAATTCACCACAGCTGCTCAATATTTATAGCTATACTGGTGGCACTGACATATACCTTATAATACCTGATCCAGGAGGGAGACAAAGTTAGGATCGTATCTGATAGCAAAAGCGCCCTGGAGGCAATTAAAACTGTCAACAAAGAATTCGAGAATCAGGTCCAGGTAACGAACAATATCTCCATGAAAAAGTCAAATAAGCTTTGCCTGGACAGACGGCCAACTGTATAAATGAGCATGCGGATAAATTTGCCAAAACAGCGGTAAAACAAAACGACACCCCTATGCTGGGTATCTTCAACAACTCTGACATTAAACAAGTAGTAAAAAGGAAAGAAAACTGGATGAGTGAGTGGGAGTCTACTCTATGCTAAATTCCAATACCTAAACCCCTACCAAAAGCAAATTCACAAATTTACTAGCACTAGACGCGAAGCCACCCCTAACGGTCAAAATAACAACTCAATATGCCATTACTAGAAACTTAATCTCGAAATGCTATCCTACCGTTAACCCAGTCCCACGGTACGTTCAAGGACGGGAGAAAAACCTGTTTACCTGTCGTCTCGTGCGCTGTTAGAATTTTTTTAAAAATTAATAAGGTATTACATGAAAATTCATAATTCACGAACGGAATACAGCAGAAACAGAATTTTTCGATTGGCGCAGTATGTGATATTCAAAGAATCATCTGGTAAATTATGAAGATGGTATTCCACGTTTTCTTTCGCAATATAAAAATAAGAAATGTTTTAAATATGCGAAAAGTATGTGTATTTTAAAAATTCACCAAAATTCGTCTGTTAATGGTATGGATTCCGCCCAAAGTTTGATAATATTTTCTATCGCTAAAGAACCGTTTTGCATGAAAATCGTACAAAACGGTTATACAAACGGTTGTACAAACTTAATATAATTAAAAAATTAACTCGAATTTTAAAAAAATATCGCCAAAGCGTATCGTTCCGAGTCCGTACCTGTGTACCAAATTTCATGGCCGTACATTGGTCAGATTTATTGCTACAAATGACACAGACATCTTCTTTTATTATTATAGATGATGAGACTATCTTATTAATGAAAGATTGACAAAAAAGTCCTCTTCAATTTGAATCTCAATAAAAGGGCTCGTTGGAATATATAACCGAAGGGTCCAATCATCCTCTCTTCTGCGGATAAGGAAGAAGTAGAAAAAGGTCTCTTTGCGACTTAATAATCTTATTTCGATAATTTTGTATAAATAACATACCAAAGTAGAATTTAACGTCTAGAAAAATAGCGTCTGCTACTACATCGCATTTGGTTTGTTTCGCGTTGCATTTCGTTTTTGATAACTGCTGATTAATAGCTAGGTGATTGCTGATTGTTTTCTTTCCTTCCTGTAACGGTGTTAGTTTTTTATTTAAAATTGGTTAGGGTTATTTTTTCGGCGTACCGTGATTGTGGTTTTCACAGACTGGAAATGAACTGAAATTAGATTCTTGCCAGTGAACTTCTTGTGGACGTTTTTTGTTTACGTTGTAATTCAGCGGGATTTTCGAGTGCAAATTTATGTTTTGTGTCGTTTTCAAGTTTTAAAAGATCCTTGAAGGTTAGAGTCATAGCAGATGTGTGTGCCGCGATCGAATGGAATGCTTGTTCAGGGGTAAGTGATTTTATCGTTTCAAAGTATATCATTTAAAAAGATTTCGATTCGATGGTGAATGTGTATTTATTAGCCAACCATATTCCCTTAAGGAGCAGGTTTGGATAACTTTTACTAAATCCCAAAGTCCAGTACGTTGTTGCTTCAAAGTGGGGTCTTACTTGGCATTCCCTCCCAGAAATTGAAATATAAATTGTCTGGCAAGTTGGATTCGAGCAATAAAAGAGTTTCTTAAAGTTACCGTGATGTTTGGTATTTTAAAGAATATACTGACTATTTGAAAACTTTTTAATCTTGATTTGCTTCTTAATGTATCGGTGGCAGCTTAAATGCTATTTGAATCCGTAACAACCAGATGTCTCCCACATGAAATCTCTACCTAGCTATCTTGTTCTGAAATTGCTTCCGAATTGTAAGATTAAGGGTCCCAGGGAATTGCAAAAGTGTCAGCGATCCTATGAGGGAGTCAAGGAATCATGAGCTAAAGTACTACGTCACTTGATACGAGTATCATGGATTCGATAATATTATGGTATCAATCCCACGGGTGAAGCTGTTTATTGAAAATCAAATACAATGTTTTAAGAGCTTTCAGGACAGTCATAAGTACTTAACTGTATATAAGGTGAGGCTAGGATTTGTCCGGCGGGGAAGGCTTGGTGTCTTCTGTGTGAAAAGTATCAAAAGGTGGATGACCGATTGTGTCCGGTTTGCACGTCAGAATTGTAAATGCTGTTGTCATTCAAGGGATCAAGTGGGGGTACCGAGCTTCTGGAAGTTGTGGTTCACAATGGCCTTTCTAGCACAGTTTCTGTTGTGAATGTGTACTCCGTTTGGTCACTTTTGTATGGTTTAAAACTTGAAATATTTTGACTCGAAAGCATAAATATCAAATTGTTTGAAATTTACTGTTTAATTTTGACGCCGGAAGATTAATTAATGAATACTTTTTAATCAGATTTACATACACGATATAGTACTTACTTTTATATAAGAAATTTACATATTATTGATGAAGGGACGTATTTTATAGCCGAATTTTTTTTTATAACGGGAACATATTTCGCACGAAGTCCTTTTACTATAAACTAGTTTTGTATTTCCTCACAAATTCTATGTAAATTAAAGCATTTTTTGTTTTTGCTCTTCTAATTATAAATATACTTTTAATACGAACAGATTTTTGATTCTCTTGGCAGTTCGCTTTAACGAGGTTCGTCAACAAATTTTATTACGTGCGAGTTATTTTTACCTTACATTTGAAAAGTTTTCATTATTCCATTCTGAAACTTCATAATACTGAATAAGAAATACTGATAAACGAAAAATATGATGATTATAAATATCATCGCGAATGTTTAATTTTTATCTTGCATTTGTCTCTTTTATAAATTGTGTATTTTTATCTTGTATTATTTTGTGTACATTCTTTTGATGCTTCATAATATTGTTCAAGGAACTGATAAACTAAAATATTGAGAATTGGATTGTTTTATGTGTAAAATGAAGCTTTAAATATACATAAATACATACTTTAAATGATGTGTGCTAAATTTTATTACGAACGCCCAATTTTTATTTTATTAGTCACAGTTTTCATATTTAATTTTGTAAACTTGTGAATATTGTTTGAGGTACAGTGATAAACTAATAATACGAAAATTTAGCTCATTTTATGTAAAGATTTCCATACATAAATTTATACTCTGAAAGCCTTTTTCTCAAAATGCAGATGTTTGAGTTTAGGCATAACATTTTAAGAATTGTTTGATGCATTTTTATGAAATTTTGTACGCTTAGTAATAACACTGTGATAACAGTATATTTGTAACTTATAAAATAATTTCATCAAAAAAATGTACAACATTTAGAAAAACTTAAAATTAAAAAAAATATTAATTGTCAGCAGGACAGTAAAAATAAAATTAATTTAATAATCCTACTTCACAAGAGTACTATGTATGTTTTAATAAAACTTATAACTAGTTTGATTATATTTATAAAATGTATTATGCGCTAATAATGATTTCAAGTACAGAAAATATATAAGTATATATTTTTTATATTTTATGTAATATATCTGAAGTTTAAATTATTTTTTTATTTCTATAAATAATATATCTACCCTAAATATTTCAGTTCAATAACTTCAATAGGTGCTTATTTAAATAAATTAAAAGTTCAGTCGATTTTGTCAATGTTTGCACATTTTAAAGTAGAATATCTTCAGAATTAATGAAGCTGAAACTTTTTAATGCAATTTTAAATAACACTTTATTTTATACACTACGCTATGCGATAAAACGAATTGATCACATTCCGATGTATAAGCAACAACGCAACGGAGTAACTAGCAAATTCGAGACTGCAGGGAAAGTCATGTTGCTGCTCATATCATGTATTCTTTTACGTGTGCAATAGAATTTTGCTTGCGCACTACATATATACTCGTAATACAACACGTAACATATATACTACAAGCGCGTTACATATACCCCTACGCTACATATATATATATATATATATATATATATATATATATATATATATATATATATATATATATATATATATATATATATATATATATATGTTGTGACTCGTCACAACACGTTTTAATTTTTACTATTCAAAATTAACATTTTTTCTTATAATTCATTAAATATTTTATTTTACTTTAAATTTATTATTCCAAATTATCTTATTCAAAATTGCTTTTATTTTATATAATCATTAATAGGCCAATTGTCTCTTTTCATAAATTAAATTATAACACGCTGTTGTATTTATATTTTCATGTACAGTCCACACCCTCTTTCAAAACTGCGGCAAAACGACATCCCTTTTTGTTTTTGATGATTGGCAAAGTAACCTCCCTGGTTCAGCGAGAATTTAGTTTTTTTGGTATGGCATCATCCGGTTAGCGCGGGAGAAATTGTGCTGACTTGTTCTCTCAAACTTCCTCGTATGTGAAGGTGGTGTAGTTTTTTTTGAGGCAAGGGATGCTTGCACCTCTAGCCCTGGTGTTTTTTTTAGCCATTTTTCTACATTTAAAAATGTGTCCTCATGGATATCCAAGTGCATCCTGAATATCATAAATATGTGTTTTTAAAAAGATATTTTGCATTTATGTAAGGAAAAAGCTGGTGGTGTATATTATGTTGTTGAGTGCAATAATATTGATTTTACTTTGATAATTACGATTGATTAGGGTTGAACATGGCTTATTAGTTGAAAATCATCTTTTGCTCAATCAACATGAATTTTGCATTGTGAAAATACCATATACTAATCTAAATATTATATATGTGACCAATTACAGCTAGAGTGAGGCTTATTAGTTGAAGATCATCTTTTGCTCAATCAACATGAATTGCATTGTGAAATATCATCACATTAATCTAAGTTGATAATTGTGATTAATTATAGCTAGTGAGGCTTATTATTTGAAAATCATCTTTTGCACAATCAACATGAATTGCATTGTAAAAATATCATAATATTAATTTAAATTTTCTGCAGAGAAGAATCTATTACAATTTTGTCTTGTGATATGATGCTTGATTGATAAATAAAAAAAATAGCATTTGATCAATCATTCATTTTTATTTCTAGTACAATTTATCATCTACGAACAATTTTTGGTGATATGAACATTCAGGATACCACATTGTGTGCGATAAATAATCTGATGCAACATAATTTAGTTATATTCTTTTTATTGAATTGAATTTATGTCATGAATTAAGGTAAGGAATTTTTAGGCGCTCACATACAAAATGTTTTAATTTATATTTTATACACAACGCATTGATATTATATTCTAAAATTTATTCCCCACTATACGGTCCCATTACATTAAATATTAATAATTAATTTCCCTTTTAATTGTATGTGAGTGTCCGACAAGTAAATCGGATCTTGTGATGGAGATTGTGAATTGATCTTGTATTTATTAAGGATCTTTCTTTGCAATCCTTATCGCAACAATATATATATATAAACAATAGAAAAAATATTTTCTGGAAACTTACTGCAACCTTTTTCGTCTTCTCCATTTGGACAATTCTGGACACCATCACAATTTAAAATTCTATCCAAGCATATATGTGACATATTTCCGCAAGCAAATTGTTCTTCAGGGCAAAGTGAGCTCGATCCACCTATAAAGAAATGAGAACATAGAATAAGTAAGAGACACTGAAATTCTCAGATTTGTTTTCACTTGGAATTCGTGGAATTTCTTGTTTTGGAATGTTAGCGTCAGATTGCTGCTATTGGAGAAGAATAAGCCCTAGTTCTCCTACTGGTGATTCTTTATGGTAGAATAGAAAGAACATACTTTGTATCTGTTATGTTCTGGTATTTGTTTGCCAAAATAAGATTTTGTTTATAGGGTTTTTTTGGCTGGAGTTTCACGCCTACCCTGAAATTTGAAGAGTAATTTCTACTTTTTCCCACTGTTGCATAGAGAAAGTATAGTTTTCTTGCAAATTTTTAAATTCTATATTTTTATGGAAAAGCGCATTTTAATACCTGAACTCATTTAGAATACTTTCATAAAGATATGTTTAAGTGTGCGAGTTTTAGATACGATAAATCAAGAATTCTGACATTGCTGCAACATTTTGTGTGGATACATTATTATTATATATTAGTAGTTTGTGGATTATGGTAGAATAGAAAGAACATACTTTGTATCTGTTATGTTCTGGTATTTGTTTGCCAAAATAAGATTTTGTTTATAGGGTTTTTTTGGCTGGAGTTTCACGCCTACCCTGAAATTTGAAGAGTAATTTCTACTTTTTCCCACTGTTGCATAGAGAAAGTATAGTTTTCTTGCAAATTTTTAAATTCTATATTTTTATGGAAAAGCGCATTTTAATACCTGAACTCATTTAGAATACTTTCATAAAGATATGTTTAAGTGTGCGAGTTTTAGATACGATAAATCAAGAATTCTGACATTGCTGCAACATTTTGTGTGGATACATTATTATTATATATTAGTAGTTTGTGGATTATGGTAGAATAGAAAGAACATACTTTGTATCTGTTATGTTCTGGTATTTGTTTGCCAAAATAAGATTTTGTTTATAGGGTTTTTTTGGCTGGAGTTTCACGCCTACCCTGAAATTTGAAGAGTAATTTCTACTTTTTCCCACTGTTGCATAGAGAAAGTATAGTTTTCTTGCAAATTTTTAAATTCTATATTTTTATGGAAAAGCGCATTTTAATACCTGAACTCATTTAGAATACTTTCATAAAGATATGTTTAAGTGTGCGAGTTTTAGATACGATAAATCAAGAATTCTGACATTGCTGCAACATTTTGTGTGGATACATTATTATTATATATTAGTAGTTTGTGGATTATGGTAGAATAGAAAGAACATACTTTGTATCTGTTATGTTCTGGTATTTGTTTGCCAAAATAAGATTTTGTTTATAGGGTTTTTTTGGCTGGAGTTTCAGGCCTACCCTGAAATTTGAAGAGTAATTTCTACTTTTTCCCACTGTTGCATAGAGAAAGTATAGTTTTCTTGCAAATTTTTAAATTCTATATTTTTATGGAAAAGCGCATTTTAATACCTGAACTCATTTAGAATACTTTCATAAAGATATGTTTAAGTGTGCGAGTTTTAGATACGATAAATCAAGAATTCTGACATTGCTGCAACATTTTGTGTGGATACATTATTATTATATATTAGTAGTTTGTGGATTATGGTAGAATAGAAAGAACATACTTTGTATCTGTTATGTTCTGGTATTTGTTTGCCAAAATAAGATTTTGTTTATAGGGTTTTTTTGGCTGGAGTTTCACGCCTACCCTGAAATTTGAAGAGTAATTTCTACTTTTTCCCACTGTTGCATAGAGAAAGTATAGTTTTCTTGCAAATTTTTAAATTCTATATTTTTATGGAAAAGCGCATTTTAATACCTGAACTCATTTAGAATACTTTCATAAAGATATGTTTAAGTGTGCGAGTTTTAGATACGATAAATCAAGAATTCTGACATTGCTGCAACATTTTGTGTGGATACATTATTATTATATATTAGTAGTTTGTGGATTATGGTAGAATAGAAAGAACATACTTTGTATCTGTTATGTTCTGGTATTTGTTTGCCAAAATAAGATTTTGTTTATAGGGTTTTTTTGGCTGGAGTTTCACGCCTACCCTGAAATTTGAAGAGTAATTTCTACTTTTTCCCACTGTTGCATAGAGAAAGTATAGTTTTCTTGCAAATTTTTAAATTCTATATTTTTATGGAAAAGCGCATTTTAATACCTGAACTCATTTAGAATACTTTCATAAAGATATGTTTAAGTGTGCGAGTTTTAGATACGATAAATCAAGAATTCTGACATTGCTGCAACATTTTGTGTGGATACATTATTATTATATATTAGTAGTTTGTGGATTATGGTAGAATAGAAAGAACATACTTTGTATCTGTTATGTTCTGGTATTTGTTTGCCAAAATAAGATTTTGTTTATAGGGTTTTTTTGGCTGGAGTTTCACGCCTACCCTGAAATTTGAAGAGTAATTTCTACTTTTTCCCACTGTTGCATAGAGAAAGTATAGTTTTCTTGCAAATTTTTAAATTCTATATTTTTATGGAAAAGCGCATTTTAATACCTGAACTCATTTAGAATACTTTCATAAAGATATGTTTAAGTGTGCGAGTTTTAGATACGATAAATCAAGAATTCTGACATTGCTGCAACATTTTGTGTGGATACATTATTATTATATATTAGTAGTTTGTGGATTATGGTAGAATAGAAAGAACATACTTTGTATCTGTTATGTTCTGGTATTTGTTTGCCAAAATAAGATTTTGTTTATAGGGTTTTTTTGGCTGGAGTTTCACGCCTACCCTGAAATTTGAAGAGTAATTTCTACTTTTTCCCACTGTTGCATAGAGAAAGTATAGTTTTCTTGCAAATTTTTAAATTCTATATTTTTATGGAAAAGCGCATTTTAATACCTGAACTTATTTAGAATACTTTCATAAAGATATGTTTAAGTGTGCGAGTTTTAGATACGATAAATCAAGAATTCTGACATTGCTGCAACATTTTGTGTGGATACATTATTATTATATATTAGTAGTTTGTGGATTATGGTAGAATAGAAAGAACATACTTTGTATCTGTTATGTTCTGGTATTTGTTTGCCAAAATAAGATTTTGTTTATAGGGTTTTTTTGGCTGGAGTTTCACGCCTACCCTGAAATTTGAAGAGTAATTTCTACTTTTTCCCACTGTTGCATAGAGAAAGTATAGTTTTCTTGCAAATTTTTAAATTCTATATTTTTATGGAAAAGCGCATTTTAATACCTGAACTCATTTAGAATACTTTCATAAAGATATGTTTAAGTGTGCGAGTTTTAGATACGATAAATCAAGAATTCTGACATTGCTGCAACATTTTGTGTGGATACATTATTATTATATATTAGTAGTTTGTGGAATCTTTGTAAGCTGCAAGCAAAGAGCACGAAATATTTGAAATTGAAATGAGAGTTGTGCGAGAATTAAAAAATAAATATTCATGTACCATGGAATTTTATATAAATTCATTATATAAAAAACTAGAATATGACAATAATTTAGAGCACGAATTATTTAAAATTTATGCGTTTCATGGAATTATTTCTTATGGAAAAGAATAATTTACTAAACAAGTATAGTAACATGATTAAGCCAAGCCAAGACGAAACATTTCGGGGCGCCTGTGCCGGGGCACTTATCCCCACATCGAATTTGTTGGACGAATGTCCGATTTTAATACTGTTCAGCATTATATTGGTTACATGTCGTTCCTGTACAGGACGTGGCTTGTAGATGTTGACTTCGATGATAGATGGTGCTGTCGTCTATGATGTCAGGTGACTCTGCCTTGGCATTGGCCGACTGCCTAGAAGAAGTAAAAAAGGGGGGGGGGGCGAAGGGAAAGCTCAGACTTGGGGATACCAGAGCCCAACTAAGTTAAAGTTTAATACAACAGACGATGAGAGCATAAGTCGAGTTACATCACGAAAAAAGATAAATTTGCAATTAAATATAAAATAAATAAAACGCGAGTGGATTGCAAGCGGGCTGGCGACAGGAGAAGCTAGCTAAAAAGCAATCGTCAGTGGGTTTTGATCTAGTGACGGCCGGACGCAGAAGTGGCGCCATCTATTGCCGTCATGTAGATCGAATTCAGCTAAGTGATACCAGATTGGGGAGACACAATGTTGGGAAATAATTTTCCTTCAACTAACTGTAACTTAACTGTAAGGTGAAGTTGTAACTGTGGACCGTAACTGGAGAAAGTGCGAGTATAAGTGAGTGTAAAATGAATGGTTACGGGTGACTGAGATTGACTGAGACAGAGAGTAAAGCATTATGGTAGTGGATATATGCTATGTATTGTCGCAAGATGTGAATTATAATTTATTATGTAACCTAAGATAGGTATTTAAGTTTGTTAATAAATTGTTATGTTATCGAAGATGTCTCTGCATATCACTCAAGAAACGCTACAAAGGGTTATGGGACCAGTCTCTACACTCAATTAAAAGTGCGTAGTAAGCCCTACTGTGCAAAAATGGCGGAGCAAGCAATTCCTAGATTTGACGGAAAAAACTTCAATAGTTGGAAGTACCGTATTAACAGTATACTTGAGGGAAAAGGATTAGGCTTGTATCTAACTGATAATCCGCCAGAAAAGGAAGCAGAACAAACTGAGTGGAAGAAATATGATTCTCAAGCAAGAGGAATTATTACATGCGCGTTAAGTGATATGCAAGTTTGCTTGATTCTTACTTGTAATACTGCCAATGAAATTTGGACTTCCCTAAGCAACAGGTATGAAGGTGATCTGAAAAGAAGAAGAATAGAAGCAAGAACCAATGTGTCACGATTACAGATGGAAAGGAACGCAAACTGGAACGACTATCTGTTGAGAGCCGAGAAATTGCTGGAAAGTGCACGTATACTGGGTGCAAATATAGATGATGAAGAATTTATAAACACTTTGATCAACGACACTTTATAAACGATTTGAACAAATTTATAGCAGAAAAATTGTATGCTATATTTGTAATAAAACAGGTCATAAAGCAGTGAATTGTTGGTATAATCCAGCTAATCAACGAAAATCAAGTTTCTTGAAGGATGGTTTTAAACAAGCAAACCGGCGAGGATATTCAGAATCAAAAATTATATGCGACAGCAATGGATCAAAAAGAACTTTAAAAGCTACAGAAGGTGTATTGCAAGCCAGATGGATCTTAGACAGTATAGCGACTAGTCATATGACTGAAAATCTTGACTACTTAAACGAAGTACAAGAAGATAAAAGAAATAGTTTGTTAGCTGACGATAGCAGGATATCTTCTCAAGCAAAAGGATCCGTAACATTGCGAGAAGTAAGTGGAAAATTTAATGCAGATATAGTGCTAAAGGATTTACTTTATGTACCTAAACTAAAAAGTAATCTGATATCTGTTCGAAAATTGACAGATGATAATATGAATGTTTTATTTGATGAATCTGGAGGGCATATTTCAGATAGGAAAGGCAATACAATATTAAGTACAAAACGATCGGAATTTTACGTTGCTGATTTGAAAGCGATCAAGGATAAGAATTTTATTTACAAAGCGGGTAAAAGCACTTCTTGGGAAATGTGGCATAAGAGATTAGGCCATATTAATGAAAAATATATGAAACTTATGTTAAAAAATTCAGTGGTATATAACTTTGAGTGTAAACAAGAGTCAAGTTCGAGTGATTGTATTACTTGCATTCAAGCGAAATACGCTAGAAAACCATTTAAGGAAGTAATCGGTGAGCAATCAAAAATGCCGTTGGAACTTCTTCATATGGACTTAATCGGTCCAATACAAGAAGCTTCTTTAGGAGGAGCTAAATATGTTTTAACAGTAGTGGATGATTTTTCAAGGAAAATATTTGCAAAATTTCTAAAGTTAAAAGCGGATGTTTTCGAAACATTCAAGTATTTGATATTTAAACTTGAAAACAGTACTAGAAAAAATGTTCAGAAAATCAGGAGTGGTAACGGAACGGAATTTTTAAATGCAGAAATGGAACGTCTTTGTAAAAATAAAGGTATTGATCATCAGAAAACAACATACTTCTCACCAAGCCAAAATGGTCGAAGTGAAAGAGCAAATAGAACTTTAATTGAAGGTACGCGAGCTTTATTAATAGAAGCTAATTTACCTATCAAATTTTGGGCAGAGGCCATGAATACATTTACTTATATAAAAAACAGAACTCCTTCAAAATCACGAAATAAGAACACACCAGAGGAACTTTTTACTGGAAGGAAACCAAGTGTTTCATATTTTCGAGTATTTGGATGTCAGGCTCATTATTGGAAACCAAAGCACAAAAGAAGCAAGTTTGATAAAATTACAGATGTAGGAATATTCGTGGGATATTCTGAATCAAGAAAGCATATAGAATCTGGAATCCTAAAAATCAAGACATAGTAGAATCTCGAGATGTTAGATTCCTTGAAGAAACTATGGGAAATGAACTGCTAAAACAAAATCGAGTATATTCAGATTCCCCGGCAAAAATCTTAGATTTTGGTAAAAATCTGTTTGAAGAAGACAATTTTGATGCAGATGAAGAAGAATCAACTAGTGTTGAAACCGATCAACCGAGAAATGATAAAGATCCTGATGATGGTTGTACACCTCTCAGTTTAAGACCTCGAACTAAAATTATAAATTACAACGAATCATTTGAAAGTGATGATGAAGCTGTAGATCCA
The DNA here is from genome assembly GCA_951213105.1 of Amaurobius ferox. Lineage (NCBI taxonomy): Eukaryota > Metazoa > Arthropoda > Arachnida > Araneae > Amaurobiidae > Amaurobius > Amaurobius ferox. Next base: position 135,249,702 of record OX578133.1, on the reverse strand, counting down.
GATTATTATCCAGATCAAACCATACTAAAGGCGAGAGACCGACGAAATATACCGTCAAGTTATGAGGAAGCTGTATGTTCTGATCAAAAGGAAAATTGGATAGAAGCAATGGATAAAGAAATGGAATCACTAAAATTTCATAATGTTTGGACTTATGAAAAGATTCCAGTAGGAATCAAACCAATAAACTGTAAATGGGTATACAGCATTAAAAACACCCCAGAAGCATTTAACATGATATACAAAGCCCGATTAGTAGCAATCGGCTGTTCTCAGAGGTTTGGAGTAGATTATACTGAAACCTTTTCACCAGTTATTAAAACTGATAGCTTAAGAACACTTTTAGCATTTGCATTAATGAAAAATTGGAAAATTAATTTTTATGATGTTGAAACTGCTTATTTGTATGGAAAGTTAACTGAGACTATTTACATGGAAGAAGCCAAAGGATATGAACGTATAAAGAATAAAAATATGGCGTGTAAATTAAACCAAGCTATTTACGGGTTGAAACAGTCTGGTAAAGTGTGGTATGAAACTTTATCTGATTACTTACTAAAATGTGGATTCAAAGTATTTAAATCTGACAAGTGCGTTTTCAACTACGAGAAGGGAAATTCTCGATTAATCATTGGAATTTACGTAGATGATCTGATAATTATAAATTCTGATGGTGAAATTTTAGATTGTGTAATTAGGAAATTGAAAGAATTTTAAACTAAAGGAAAACATTAATATGAAAAATTTCCTAGGATTATAAATTTCAGTAGAAGAAAATCAAATGATCATCAAACAAGAAGCTTATGTAGATGAAATATTAAACAAGAAGCTTATGTAGATGAAATGTTAAATAGATTTAAAATGCAAGATTGTAACAGCATTGCAACACCAATGGACATAAATGTGGACTTTGACAATTACGAAACTTCAGAAAAATGTGATCCCCACAAATATCAAGAAATTATTGGTTCACTATTGTACCTCGGAATGAAATTGAGACCGGACATCGCGTATGCTTTAGCAACCTTGTCAAAGTACAATAAGGATCCAAGAGTTATACACATGACTGCTGCTTAGAGAATTCTTAGATATGTGAAAGGAACTAAAGACCGAGGATTGGTATACATTAAAGGTGATTTTAATCTTTCAGGATATACAGACGCTAATTGGAGATGTAAGAAACCAAATCAGAAGTCAACAACAGGTTTTCTTTACAAAATTGGCCCAAATCTAATTAGTTGGACTTCTAAATCGCAGGACACTGTATCTCTATCTACTTGTGATGCCGAAGTATCTGCATTGGTAAGCTGTATGAAAAAAGAGATTTCTTTACAATTATTTTTTGACGAACTTTTACTTAAGACTCAAGTGAATGTAAAACTTTATTGTGATAACAAATCGTCTATTTTCATTTGTGAAAGCGGAGTAACTTCAAGCAGATCAGACCACATTATTCGTAATGTAAGTTTTGTAAATGAGAACTTAATTTCAAAATTTTGAACTTATTTATGTATTGAGTAATGACAATCTAGCAGATATATTAACTAAAGCTGTAAGTAAAGATAAACTGTTAAGATTTAAACAAACATTGAATGTTATGTAATGTAATGGTTCTATTTGTATATCTATGCTTGTAAAGTTGTTAACAGAAGTAAAATTACGGGGGCCTTGTTGGGAAATAATTTTCCTTCAACTAACTGTAACTTAACTTTAAGGTGAAGTTGTAACTGTGGACCGTAACTGCAGAAAGTGCGAGTATAAATGAGTGTGAAATGAATGGTTACGGGCGACTGAGATTGACTGAGACAGAGACAGAGAGTAAAGCATTATGGTAGTGGATATATGCTATGTATTGTCGCAAGATATGAATTATAATTTATTATGTAACCTAAGATAGGTATTTAAGTTTGTTAATAAATTGTTATGTTATCGAAGATGTCTTTGCATATCACTCAAGAAGCGCTACACACAAACCTCGGCTTTTTCCAGGGGACTGTCCAGCCAGAAGGTTCCTTGGACGCCGCTTCCTTAGATAACTAAGGGAAGTGTTGTCGTAGCTTTGGTCTGTGTCTCTCAAACATGGTTTGCTTGAATTCTTGTAGAAATGTCGAGTAAATCGCCTAAAGCGCTCTACAACTTTAGAGACTTTGAGGTCATGGTGAATGACTTCGTTTTGTACAAATCGAGGAGCATTCGCAATGCATCGTAATGCTTTGTTTTGGAATACTTGCAATTTCTCAATGTGCGTATTTGCAGCCGCCCCCAGACAGGGCAGGCATACAAAAACGCTGGTGCAATGATTCGGTTGTAGACAATAAGCTTATTATGGGTGGAGAGGTGGGACTTTCTACCGAGAAGAGGGATGAGGGCGGAGTAGGTTTTCTTAGTAGTTCTAAGCTTTTCTGCAATATGCTCGCTGAAAAGCATATGGGAGTCAAGAGTGACCACCAAGTACTTGACAGAGTTGCAGAATGGGATGGATTCATCGAAGATTTTTAAAGCGAAACTGTGATTTACTTCTCGATGGTTGGGTTTGAAAATGCACACTGCACTCTTAGAAGCATTAATTTTGATTCTCCAGGTCACGAGCCAGTGCTCAAGGCTATGCTTGATGTAGCTTTAGAGTGTGTTGATAGCGTTGTGTGGTGAGTAACTGCGAGCAATCAGTGCTGTGTCGTCTGCAAAGATGGCCAGCTTAACTTGAGTATCTTTGGTAAGTCGTTGATGTAGATGTTGAAAAGCAAGGGGCTTAGATTAACATGATTAATAAACTAAATGAATAGTTTGGAAATTTTTATGGATGTAAAATGTATTAAAATACTAGGTAGCTTCCCGAGGTTTTCTGAGGCCTCAAGCAAACTTTCACGAAAAGGCCTCATATGAATAATAAATACAGTAAAACATCACACATTCTATAGTTGTTAATCCGAAAAATCGATTATCCGACAATTTAATTATGTTGCTTTTACAAGTTCAGAAAAAAATACGGGTTCATTAAACGACTTAACATATATGTTAGTCTTTCCACTGTAGGTTTTGGAATAGAATTTTGGGCTCCGGGTCAACAATATTTTTGGAGGCTTTGTATAATATAAAATATTCTCAGATCCGAAATCACCTTGTCCCAATGGATAATTCGGTCTTAGATATGTAATAAAGTACACCATGGGAATTATAGTATCATGATCTCAATATGCTCAACTACAATTCGATAAACAAGTTGTAACCCAAACATTGTAAAGAACACTATAAACTGATACATAAATGCCTAATAATAAAATGTAGAAATATATAAATACCAAGAAAACGTAGGATTAGGTATAATGCACTAATAATACTTTAAAAATGCAAATCCAATGAAAATAATGGACAAAATTTTGAAGCCGTCTGTAAACGTGAGGTCCCAAGCGGTCGCTTGGGTTGTTTAGCCATCGGGATGCCCCTGAAAATACTGTATTAATACAAATCAACTGAATACAATACATCTTATGCAGTACCCAAGAATTCGCCACATTTAATTCACGAGTTATTAACTAAATGCTAATTGCATTTTGATGAGGATTTTGCATGCGAGTATGAATAAGTCATTTTATTTGGATTCATAAGTCGCCAAAAGCGTCCAATTTCAATTTATCTGATGTCAATTCAATGTTAAAATTACTGTGTCGTGAGTGTTGTACACTGTACTCAATTATTTCGCCCTGAAGGAAGTACTTAAATTCACTGCATTATGTAGGGAGGGTCATATGCTGCCCACACCAGATATTTCTAATATTAGTTGGATAATATAAATGGTAAAGGCGCTAAATTTTCAATATCACGGAAGGCGCCGAATGACCCCAAAGCCGGCCCTGCTGATACTATTACCAGATAGCATAAGAAGTTGGTTAGTTGATTAGGGTTTTGTGGCACAAGATTCAAAGAGGATATGCTGCGCCATACATATGGTATCAAAATACATATATTAGCATGGAATAAAAACAAGTGTATAATCTAAAAGGGTGGTAATGTGTGAATAAAACAAGACGATGGAAGATGTATAACTATGGAAACAAGATGAAAAATGTCTAAAATGTTATAGAAGGTGAAGTTAAATATAGCATAAGAAATTTAACTTTGAAATCTAATCTGTAGCATCAGTCAATCTTTTCTCTTCAATTAATATAAGTAATAAAAGTGAATTCTTTAACTAAACCTATTATCTTTTACTAAAGTCACTTATTACACGTATACTTTGATTTGACGAGCAATTCATCATCATTGTCAGACTGTCACCGGTTCAACAGATTCTCATAAAGTAGAAAAATGCGAAGGGAAATAGGCAGGTCCTGGAGGTTACGCATATAACAAATGGATGGTGATTGATGAATGATATGGGAAAGAAGCTTTATTTAGAAACTACTCTTCCAAAAGAAGTAAAGCGAGAAAATGACGGACATTGTTTCAGTGTTTAGATATATGACAACCTGCGGCGTCAAAAGGAAACAGCTGATCACGTTTTTTGTTCGTTTAGAGAATTTTTATTTATTGGGGAATTTATTTCTGCATTTAGTTCAAACGTTTTAACAGCAAACTCGTGCCAGATAAGACATGAAATTTGTATTTGCCACATTACTCTCATTCCTACTTCGTATACAGCGTTACTCATTGACATCTTGAAGTCAATTGCGGTTCGTTGAGAAATTGTGAAAAATGCCATTAGTATGCTCAGATATTTATTCAAAGGAAGAAATTCATTCCACTATGATTGAGTTTCTGAAGAATTGCGGGGCGTTTTCATAAACTTTTAGTCTAATTATCGGCATCTGTGTGTAATGCAAAACTCTATACTAAATATAGAGATGAAACCCTAAAACTTTAAGTACCCAATTCGCAAACGACTATACAGGATTCCTAGGAAAGTCCCCCAAAAATTTTGTAAGGAAAAGTGTATGCACGTTAGTTCTATCTATCATAAAGTGGCCACGCCCGATAGAATAAAAGGGATTACTGCACCTCTAGCGGAGAATTTAAAAGAATCGGATAACGAACTCGGCAATAGAGTGAGGTAGATAAGAAAAACTAATTACGAAGTTGTAGAGCATTGTCTAATGAGTGGGAATTGAAACAGGAACGAACGAAATGCCCCTACATGGAAAACAATAAATACCTTTCAAGAATTCGTATCGTCAGTGCCTTTACAAGGTGATGCCTGCAATGCAAGTCAAAGTACTCTGTCACAATCTTTTTCGAATTTAAATGTTCATGGTCGCTGACGGAGGATATTATGAACAGGCTGTACATTAAACTCCTGTGCATGTACCCTAGTAGCAATTCAATATTGGACTAATATTAAAAAATGGGACATTTTGACGGAATTGGCCCAACATTGGCTTAAAATATTGGGACAATATTACGCCTATATTTGCGTTTCGTTGGAAATATTTCCGATGTAACACCAATACTTACGTAATATTGTAATAAAAATATTTGCCAATATAGGAGGCCAATGTAACCCCAATATTGGGATTACATCGGAAATATTTCCAATGTAATGCCAAGATATACAATATTGGTCCAATATTGGACCAATATTAAATGTTACTAGGGTAAGCGTTGTTTATTTTAGCATTCTTGAACAAGACAGCCATTCACCTATAACCATATTCTTCCAAATAAATATCTTCTGTAACAGTTTTAGTGTCGATTCCTACTTATTGGACAATGCTTTGCAACTTTGCAATCGGCGTTTTCCGTCAATATCGCTTTCTTACCGAGTACGTTATTCAAACTTTTTAAATTTTCCTCTAAAAGCGCTGCAATCGCTTTTATGAGACCGGTCATAGTCACTTTACTATAGATAGACCTAACGTGCACACTCATGGACAATTCCTTGCACAGTTATTAGGGTGCTTAAGGACTTTCCTAGGAAACCTGTACAACGATCATCACAATTATTTTATTTGTTTGAAAAAGAATGAGATTATCTAGTATGCACAAATGTAAGGGGAAAAATTGACCATAGCAGACTTTGAAAAGCGTAATACTCTATCTGGACTGCTGAGCCTAGCAATTGAATTTTTAATGAATATTGAGAAAACTTTTTACAAAAACTTTTAATGAGAGAACCGAAACGTCGATATTTTTTGCTTCATTGCATGCTTGTAACTTTCTTGCATGGAAACTTGACATTAGAGTTTAACACTCTGCATGTGTGCATTGTGGATGATCCTCAAAATATGCTGATAATGTGAAACTTTATCCAAGCCAGCATATGATAAATCTCAGCAGAATTAAGTAGCTGAAGTTTGAAGATTAGTTTGAAGGAGTAAAGGATGTGGAAAAATGTAAGAAATAAGGAATTGTTTCTTTGAATAATTAATACTGAAATCAGGTTTGGTAATACAATATATCCAAAAATAATACGTGAAATTTCAAATGCAAGGCGTCTTGGGTATTTCGAAATAATTTTTACATGTTGCCATTCGAAAATTCTTTAGAACATTCGATTGCATTTAAATTCAATAAGCTTCCAATATTCACTGATTGTAATTTTTGTACCAAATTTCGTTGTAAACGCTCCATTAGTTCGTGAGATATTGTCTCCTCCTACACTCACTCACTAAAAATGCTTAACAGTTGTGTCAAAAATGTACGCACCACTTGCCATATGAAGACTCTTTCATAAATTTCTTGTGTCCCATATTTTGTCCACTGTGTCCCATATTTGTGATAAAATGGATATATCTTATTTCAAAGAGAGAAATTTCAGTTTGTTCAAGTAACATGAAGTTTTTTTTAAGGACCCCAATTATTAACTTATTAACAGTGTAAATGGGACGTAACTCAGATACGTTTCATTATTCGTTTTTTATTTGGTCATCTCAGATGATTCTCTTTTCGGTAGTTAGAACAGTAATTGAGTTCGTATTGTTATCTCAATGTTTCTCTTTGTGTGCGGAGTCTGAGGCAGTTGAATGACCCCAGTCACCTTCAGATAGAGCTACTTATTGTCATTGTCATTATACTTTGTTCCGATAGGTAATTCATCATCAAATTGCAGATTGTCATCGAAGCTAATCATCCGGCTCAAAAAGGGAAAATAAAGTATATAGAAAATTGCCAAAATCACCGTTTTTTTTAACTTAATCAGATAGATGATCTTTATTCAAACTTGGTGATCAGCATTTACATATCAATTACGTCTTTGAAGTAACACGTGTTACCACTGAAAGAAGACATAACCGAGAAGGCATTTCAATGAATAAATGGATAGTTTTCATATTTGGGAGTAAAACATTCGACTGTACAAATAAAGTTTTTTAGCTGAAAGTGCTTATTATTACGTACACATATTTTGCAAATTAGTAATAATACGACATGAACGTTAATGGTTACTACTAGTATATAAATGTTACTACTATAGAAAGGTGATAAATACTATAGTGATAAAAAGCTAACTACTAGTCAAAGGGACCAAAATGCTGTGTTAAATGTGCCAGCTCCTTAAAAAGTTTTAACAGTTTTAAAATTTACCCTTTAATTATATTGTAATTTACGTTATTAATTACAGCACCAAAATGTTGTGCTAAATGTACCAGCTTTTTAAACAGTTTTAATAGTTTTAAAATGTACCCTTTAATTATATTGCAATTTACGTTATTAATTACAGCACCAAAATATTGTATGAAATGTGCTAGCTCCATACACAGTTTTAATAGTTTTAAAATTTACCCTTTAGTTATATTGAAATTTACGTTATTAGTTACAACAATACCGTTATCAATTACAGCATCATTTCATTCATTAACCGGTAGCAAAGGGAGACCTAGCTCTTGTCATTGTGAGACCAGAATTGTAGCATTGTTAGACCAGAGTGGTGATCGACCTTGTTTTGCCGAATGTAAAGTATTTCTGAAACTCCAATTATAATATTATAGATGCTGGTATATACCTCAAACTGCATGAAATTCGTTGAACACGTCATGAATGCTGCATCTCAATGGCATTCGCATCATACACCAAATTTACTTTCAATTTCTACGTAGACTGATTTCAGTATTTTCCAACGTATCTAAGTTTACACTGTTGTACTGTTGTATGTAACACCTGTTGTATGTAACACCATAGTTATGTAACACCATAGTTATGTAACACCATAGTTATGTAACACCATAGCATCAAGTTATGTTATGTAACTCAAGTACCGTCACATTTACTCGCGAAAATAGTGCAATAGACTGAGTGTTACTATTATATATACATAATTGATTTAAAAATGTATTTAATTATATTTATAGTAAAATTGTATACCATAAAAAGAAACGTGTTTGCGTCTAAATTTTGAAAAACTGCCTTCTCTCAAAATAACTCGGATGAAAATCTATTGCGTACCGAATTTCATCCTATTCGATCAATTTGTTAGTAGTATAGAACAGCTACTGTTAGTATGCTTTTTTTGCTCGATTTTAAAAAAAAATCCATTAAAATTTTATTATGGGACTTTATTAAATTTGCATGTTGATTTTTCAAAAAGAGTATGTCAATTTTTCAAAAAACTAAATTTTATGCTCAATTGTTAGTTATTTTCTAAATAATTTTCACATTTGATTTCCTTCTCATGCAATGCATAGTATTGTGATGAGGTTGAATATCGCGATTCTGGTTGAATATCTTACGCGTTTTCAGTATCCATGAATGCGAATCAACCCTTTTCTTTAATGGTATCAGCGTGTAGAAAAACTCTCGAATAAGTTGAGCAAATGGAATGAAATTTGGTACGAATTGGAATTTCATCCAAGTCATTTTGACAGAAGACTGTTTTTTCAAAATGGCAAAGCAAATACGTTTTTTTCTTGTGTTAAAAATTTTACTAAAAATACAAGTAAATACTACATTTTAAAGTATAAGTACAATATTTAATATAATATATTCATGAAATAAATGCATTGTGGATATGTTTCATTCTTACAATCACCTCCCGTTTTACCGGAGTAAAAATCCAGAAATATCTAAAAAATGAAGAGTAAAATGGATGGGTGTTCCAGAGTTTGGAATAAACAATATTTCACTTGATGTATTCACTATATCAATTTATAAATCTGTCCATTTAAAAATATGTATATCGATAAAATAGATTGGAAATAACATTTTTATGTGTAACCAGGCTTCGGTAGAAAGTAAATACATTCGCATGGGAGTGTTTTGATGTATTTTTGATAGTGTACGAAGTGTGCAATTTTCACATACATTGATCATTCTGTCGGAACACTTTGATAAAGTGTTGCTGGTACTAAAGGAAATAGCAGTGATTTTTATTTTGGCTGCTGGGTAGGTTTTACCTTCCCTCCTTTCGAGATAAAACAGTCTATCGGTATTCTGGGACGCATTTTAAAGCACGTAATTTTATACTTGAAAAGTTTGTCCTGGGAAGGATTTAAAATTTACGTCCTCTTGATCAAAAAACAAGTTAGGATCATGTTCCCATTGCAGGTAATAACATTCATGAACCGGTTTCACTTTTATTATGCGCTCGTCACTATGGAATAGCCGATATCTGCAATGGTAGCAAGGAAAATGATATATCCCACACGTTTGTGAACGTTGTAAAGTTTTCTCTTCTATCCATGTGTCAATTGCACGTCTTCTATTTCTTTTACTATAATTTTAAGAACATTAAATGCTTTCATTTAATCTAAAAGATAAAGTTCTGCTAAAAGATAAAAATTGCTAAACCTAAATTGCAAGATTACAAAAATATCACAACAGTATTCTTTTAAAATCCTTTATTAAACCAGTCTCTCACTGGAGAACGTAAATAGATCTACAGATGAGTACATATATTTCTATCACCATGATTCTCTTAATAATCAAACTTTTACTCGGCTGAATAATCACATTGATACTAACCCGTACCCAGTTACACAACTTACGTACCATCCTCTAGTCGATCATTACGTACCATCCTCTAGTGAAGTCTCCCAAAACTAAACACGCACCTCCGCAAACAGTACGGCAGTATCGCTGATTCTAAAATTAATCGTCATAAAATAGGCTTGATCGGTAGCGAAAGTATAATTCTTGAAAATATAGTTGAAAAGTTCCGGACATAAATTACTCTCAGAATAGGGAGGTTTCACGTGACGTCACGTCCATCTAGCTGAGAAAGTCCTAAGTTCTCTTTGTACAAAAAAACGTTGAACTTGCATTAGGTTTTTATGTAAAAGATACGTTTTGGTGTGAAATTTTTTTTAAAAAGTCATTTTATTAAAACTATATCCAGCCGATATCATATATAATCATAATTTCTTTAAGATAAAGTAATTGAATTTGATAATGGCGATTTGTGCCGTAATTAATTTTATCATTTTTTTCATTCCCTCGAATAATTGAAAATAAAGGGAATAAAATCAAGGACTTGTCTGTTAAAAGAAGCAAAGAATGGCCTTTAAGAATCAACAGACAAGATTGGAATACTGAATATTTGAAGCACAGGAGAGTTTGCAGTGAAACCCCCCCCCCCCCACACACACACACTTTTTAATGTTATGCGTATTTTTCATTTAAAATAACCCTGGCATAAGCAAATGTTAAACAGTTGGGCCCCCTCCCCCACTTTTTAGAGTCAGGATAAGCCACTGGTGAGCATTTTATTCATGGTGAGTACATTATATGGCACAGTATGCTTTTCAATTTAAGTTTAATAAATCTTAAAAAAAGCGTAAGCTTTTCTAGTTTTATAATTTGATTTTGCAATCGTTGATTTATTAGCAATCAACTCCGTAATTTTTATTTTGTTTCATAAATCTAAAATAAAAAAAAATCAACATCAAATTGAAATCACTAAATTCAGTAGTAGATACCTGTAGGTTAATTTCGTTTGTGACAGACATGACATCAGATGTGTAATGTAGTACATTTGACATAGAAGATAATATTTCTAGGAAAATAAATTTTATTCACAATATGTATATCTATATCACAGCTATTTCCTAGGGAAGTTTCAAAATCTCAATTTGTCTACTTATTTAATATAAATTAAAAACCCATCGTGACAGACATGACATAAAACCGACATGAGATTTCAGTGACCATGAAGTTACATCAAAAGTCTCTGAATTGGCAAGAGCTTGATTTGTGGAAACATTTTTTTCCATATAATAAAGTTTCCAACTATTACCATGTTGATTTTCAGAAACAATAAAATATAACTTTTCTGTGAGTAATCTGCATCCATCATAAGGATCTTCACCTCAAATTTCGCTGATTTTAGCTTAATATAAGCTTTTATATCCAGGATCTAGCTGCGAAAAATAAGATTTGTAATGTTGAGTTCTAGCTGTTGTTTGTACAAAGCAGTCGTCTGCTCAAATGATTGCTACGGAAACGTGACGTAGATGAAACCTCCCTATAGGTAAAATTAGCATAAAACTATTAATAAATCATAGAATCCTCACAACTTTTATTGGAACTGACAAATTCCTTCCTACCACGTTGTTGACATTCAATACCAATGTAATGTAAATATGTCAAACTAAAGTCCCTTAAAGTACCGCTTGAAGGAATATCAAAGTTATGTAAAAAACCAAGAAATTAATAAATCTTTAATCGCTAATCATTGCTGGATGACTTGGTCATCGGTTTAATTTTTAATGTACCTCCATATCTGTTACTCAAAAATGTTCTCCAGTTTTCTATTTAGATTTCTATGAAGCTTTTCATAATAATATAAATTTCAATAATCTGGTTAATGATTTGTAAATGACACTCTATTTTCCTGATGTATTATGGCATGACCTAGTCTATTTTTTTGTTTCGTTGCCTTTGTTTTTTTTTTTCGTACTTTGAGTTTATTCTCTGCATTTTATTTATTTATTTTTATTTGCTTCTCAAATTCCTATTGTCTGCATGTTTCAATTTTTTCCGTTTTACTTATTTTTCGTCCCACTAGGTGCCGCTAATGTAATTGGGTATGTCGTTCGGCCAGTTTTCTGTTTGCCCGTCATTGTGTAGCTCTTCATTTGGGAGCTCAAGTCCAGGTTTGTCTGCATTGAGAAAGGAAATTCAAAGATTTTCGAAACGTACTCCTGCTTACTAAACATTATTTGCGGAATATTCTAACGTTGAGAGCAAACCTATTATTATACTTTATTTTCACTAAATAACCAGAGAGTGGCAAAATTTCTAGAATTGTGATAACGTCAAATCTACGCAAAAGGGTAGTAAACATTGCACCTTCTCAGAGCATTTGCCTGTTCATTGTACCTTATTGATTTTTATGGAGAAAAGTTTTAGGGTCAATTTATGGGTGAAAATGAAAGATAAAGAAAAAGAATTCGGGAGTGAAAAATTTTAGTAAAGATTTTTAAGACGAAAATTTTTAAAGTGGAATTTTTTTTATCGCAAGAGAAAATTTTCTAGGGTAACAATTTTCAAAATGATTCGCAATTGACCTTTCTATTTGGTATTTATAATTCAGTTAATAGGAACAGAGATAGTTTGTATTGTTTCGTTATACACTTTTCTATTTAGATTCAGTTTTTAGAAATTTATTAGAAATCAGTTTATATATTAAGATTCCAATGTCTATTTCCAGAAGTGAAAGCTTTCTTTTTAAGCAGAAACAGTTCTGCGTTCTGTTTACCAATTTTAAATTATTCAGTTGGATCGAGCAACCGGTAAAATGCTTGCTGGAATGATACAAGGGCTTGCAGGAAATTCAAAATATGTCAGTTTTATTCTGAAATATCCAAAATAAGATATATAAATACAAATTATGTATATAAATGCGTTTCCAAATTTCTAAACTATACACTGTAAAACATTTGCATGCATGTTACTGAAAGTTTCAGGGGAATCATCTGTCCGTAATGGGGAGTAAGGTTCCCGTTAGTTATGATAATATATATATATATATATATATATACACAAAAATAACGCTTCGGCAGACGATAATTAGCTGAATATTTCAGTAATGAAGCTGGAATTGTCATGAACGCCTGTAATTGCGGCTTTTCTGATAGTTTCCCGAAATTATCAACAAAGTAGCTGAAAAACTGAGCAAAGGTTGCTGAATGTTTTACAGTGTACCTTTAATACAAATTGACATTTCGGCCAATATCTATGAAATTGCTCCTAATAATGAATATCTATGAAATGTGTTGTTGTTGTTGAAACCCAGACCGTCCGACCTACCAGAAAGGTGTAAGGTAACAGTTTTGGACGGCCGGGAAGTGCCACCCAATTTAGACCGGAACCCAGTGGGGGAGACATCCACAGGGACCGTACCCTCCTTCCCCTACCACCAACCTTTCGGAAGGACTTTCGGACCCACATGTTTAACGTGATCGTACTCCGCATGAACACGGCGGCAGTTTTGGCAGTGGCTGGAATCGAACCCGGGCCTACCGAGTGCAACTCCAGCGCGCTAACCAATGGGCTACCGCGCCCTCTATGAAATGTGTGTAATATCTTATCTTAAATGTGTATATATTAAAAATAAAAAGTATGTATATCGCCCTTATTCAGGCGCTTATCAAATATGAATATACAGAATTGTCACAATCGCCCTATTCGAGTTTGAATTGATTTGAAACAGGAATAGAACGGAAACAGCTATCTTCAATAAAAGTTCGACAGATGTTTAGCTCGCAAAATTCGAACCCTTCGCGATAAGAAAGTTGTGCATTGTTTTTCTCCTTTTCGAATTCTGTGATATGATCAATAAATCAATTCTCTTGAGAGACAATTTTGGTGAAGTGCATAAATGTCTGCCCCCAGTCTTTAAAGTTTCATCAAAACTGCGGCATCGAGTTTCCAAAAATTCTAAATATAAACGGTTTCTTCCGCAGTATTAGTTTTCAAAATTTGCATTTTGAAAGCTGGAAGGACTAACGTCCGCTTTCCTTGAGACACAAGCGCGGCTTATAATTTTCTTTAGATATTTAGATAGCGAATTATTGAGAAGATGGAAACACAAAACTCTTTTCACAGCCACTTATCACCCCAGAGCGTCAACTTAATGTGAAAATCGTCCATTCACCTTTGCAAAATGACAATAAAGATGGATCTTTTGAGTGGAAAATAAAGTGCTTATTAATTCAGCTTGATATTGTGTTCACTATATAAACCAAAAAATATTGAAATAGCGATTGTTGGGCTTTATTTAAATGAAAATTGTTTAATTATTTAAATGAAAAATGTTTATTTAAATTAAAGAAATACACTAATGAAGTAGCCAAAGGTGCTGCAAAAAATCGAATTCGGTCAGTACTTTCGCGAAACTCAACAATTGTTGATTGAAACAATGAATATAAAATAAGCTACAACCATTTAAACAATTATAGATCAAAACATTCTTATTTATTTAACAATGTAATAAATACCATAACACTCTTACAAACGCAACAAACAGGAAGCCTAGGAAAGTTCGTAAGTACCTTAATAGCTTTGTAAGGAAAGGCCCATAAGTGTACACGTTATATATATCCTAATATATATAGTAAGAAAATCATATTACTAGAAGACTATATTACCTATGTATCTATAGTAAAGTATTAAGCTCTATCAAATAAAAGAGACTGCAGCACCCTAGAGGTGAGTTTAAAATGTGAGAATAAAAAACTCGGCAATAATGCGAAATTGATAAAAAAAAAAAAAAGACCAATTACAAAGTAGTAGAGCATTGTTCAAGTAGCAGGAATCAACATCAGGAGCGAACGAAACGCGTATATGAAAGGCACTAAATACCTGTCAAAAATCATCGTATCAACAGGACCTATAACGCGCTGATACCTGCAATGTTTGTCAAAGTATGCCGTAATGCTCTTTCTCGAAATCAAATGCGCATTTTTGCTGATTGAGGGCATTTTGAGTAGGCTGTATATTAGATTACTGTGCATGTAATTGTTGTTTATTTTAGCATTTCTGAATAGAGCAGCCATCCGCAAATAATCCGATTGTGTTTAATAAATGCCTTCTGTAACAGTTTGAGTGTCAATTCCTACACATTAAATAACGCTTTACAACTTCGCATAGATTTTTTCGTCGATCTTAATTTTTTTTTACCGAATTCGTTATCTTAATCTTTTAAATTCTTCGCTAGGGGCGCTGAAATCACTTTTATTCAATCGGTCATGGCCACTTTACTACAGTTAGACCTAACATATACATTCATCGACCTTTCCTTACAGGTGCTTGAGGTGCTAATTGATTTTCCTACGAACCTTGCATTTTAGGGAAACCTTACAGATAGAGAGGAGATAAAGAATAATTTACAATACATGATCAATGGTTTTTAACAATATACCCAAATTATTTTTCATACGTTAATTTGCCCGTCTGATAGTCAATCCATAAAAGCATCATGAAAATTGAGTTGCGATCTTATTTATATTTAACTAAATATAAATGAAATATATATGTATTTAATTAAATGCTGAGAGCAGAAATGTATTTTGAGCTTAAATATATAGTAGATGCTTGATAGCAACGAAATAAAGTGGAAACAACGTAATTATGCACAGCCATTACTTTAAAACATGGACGAATTATTTTATCTCTTATATCTGATATCGGTGGTACAGAAAACAACAATAACAACAACAAAAAAACACTTTCCTTTATTTGCTATTTTTTGCCATTATGTTGATTGCATATATCAGTAACAGTAAATCGAACATTTGTCGACCGGTTAATGCTACTCATGACAAGAAATGGGTCAAAACTTCAACCACACACGTTGACACAGCAATGCATCACATTTTTGGAATAATTTTCTTTTTAAACATATTTATCCATTTTTCTTTCGAGAAAGGGGAGATTCTTATTTTGCCACTTTCACTTGCAATATTAAAATATTTTATGTGATCATTTGCATACATTTGTTTGGTACTGATTAGCATCTTTGAAATAAGGAATAGGAATGCTTTTGAATTGTAAATAAAACTTACAGGAGGGAAGTAATTATTGTACCCCTTTTCAGACCTGTATACAGGGAAAACCAGTGAAGAAAATCAAATTAAACTTAGTCCGAACACTATCACCTGAACATAGGCTTTGCGATTGGCTTAATTATTTGACTTTCGAATTTTGATTGATTTGTTCGTTTTGAGCATCACTGAAAGGTAAAAAAATTATTCTTTAAATGACCATTGTACGTCTGAGAGAGGAAATGTCTTTGGAATAAATAGGTATTCAATAAACTTCTTCAGCGTTCTGCCCTTAGTCTAACCTTACATTTTAGCACTTTCCAACTTGGTTGAAAAGTGTTTATGACTTTGTTCATTCTGTCTGTCTGTCCGCTTGCATGATAACTGCCGTAAAAATGACTTTATCAAAATGAAATTTTAGTATGTTGTTGAGACGGTCTTTAGGAGATACGGGAATGTAAATGAAAAATATCTCCCACTTAGTTTTGGATTGAACCCGGGTTGAAAAAGAGAAATGCATTGAATCCTATGGGATCTAATTTTCAAACATTTTTTAAGCAAAGTTAAAATGCAAAAATTGCTTCGAAAATTCTAGGAAATATTTAAATTATCCCATAAAATATATAAAAAAATTTCAGCGAAATATGTTTGGTAGTTTTTAAAATAAAAATTAAAATACTAATTACACTCATATGAAGAGATCACGTGACCCACTTCAAAATAAAATATGGCATTCATCTTTTTTTCCCAGCCTAAAAATCGTGATTTTTAAAGTTCTTTTAAATATATATTTAGTGTTGCATCTGTCCTAAAACTGCTTTATTTTTGCGTATTTTTTGTGACTCTGTGTCAACGTACTTAGGTACATATTCTGTGTCAAAGCAATTACAATATTATTGAGTTTAAATGATCATCAAACTTTGATTATTTCTATAACGAAGCCTAATTTTAATGGATGCAGAATTTTAATGGATGCGAAATATTTATCGCATTTACATCGAGAGCCAGACGATTTATATTTCGATGACGTCATTTGAATAAAGTTCAAGCGATTCGAATGAAATTTGGTACAAAAATTACAATCCGTGAATACTGGAAGCCTATTGTTTTTAAACGCAATCGAATGTTCAGAACCCCCTAAATTTTCGAGTGAAATTTTGAAAAAATCATCAAAAAATCAAAACCTGTAATAAAGTTTCGCAAATAAACATTTCTTATGTAAATTTTCTTTGGACAACGATTGACATAAACATTAAAACGTTAGCATGAACAGTTTTCAAGATATTGCACGTTTTTCAAATAAATGTATCAAAAAATCACATAAATTAAAAAAAATACTAACTTTTATGAAATATGTTTACTTTTCACATCTAATATGCGATAAATTTGGTAGCATCATTCTGGTGGATATAGTTCATTCCATTCAGAAAAAGGTACTTTGGGTAATACTTTTGTATTTGAATGCCAATAGTCATTTATCTGCTATTTAAGAATAACTTATTTCTCCGTCCATAACGCTTGGCGAGATTTTGGCGATGATTTATACGAAATATCGCCAACTTGGCGACTTTTAAAATGTTGCCAAATTAACGAAAATGTCTCCAAATTGATGAAAATGACGACTAATTGAAGAAAATTTAATATCTTGGAAAGAATATAAGTATCTACTATAAGAATAACCTATTTTTCCATCCGTAACGTTTGGCAAAATTTTCGTGACGAATTTGTCGTAATATCTCCAACTTGCTGACTTTTTAAAAATTGGCAAATTGATGAAACCGACGATAAATCAATGACATAACTAATTGATGAAAGTTCAATATCTTGAAAAGAACATAAGAGTAGACTATAAGAATAACCCACACCTTCGTCCGTAACGCTTGGCGAGAAACGCTTAGCGGGACGTCGCGAACTTGGCGACTATTTTAAATGCTGTCAAAATGAGAAAAATGTCGGCAAATTGATAAAAATGATGCCAAATGGGAAGTAATGTTTCGCAAATTCTGATTTCTGTCATATGACGGGCATACCTTCTAGCATATAAGAAATGCTCTTCTCTCCGTTTGTCTGTAACACTTGGTGATGCATTTTGGCGAACTTTGCGAATAATCTAGCAAAATATCGCCAACTTGGCAATATTTCGCCCCAGACTGACGATAATATCGTCAAAATTGCAAAAATGACACCTAATTGATGAATTAATTATTAAAATATTTTAATATATGGATTATATCGCTTATTGAGGATGATATTATTATTAATAATTGTTTATTTAGAGTTCCGCGAAATATAAGTTAATTGGGTACTTTGAAATAGCTTTACATGTTGTCATTCTGAAAAATTGTCAAATGTACAATTCAACGATAAAAACACAGTACCGTGGATCTTATACATTATTTTTTACTCTAAAAGGAGTAAATTCATTGCATTATATAAGGAAAGTCATGTGCTGCTCGCATCAGATTTTCTTTTCGATGAAGTTTTAAGTTTTCAAATATAATAAATTATTGTAGCACTGGGATAATTAAAAACATATCAGAGCTGCATGTATCACATTTTAGAGATGTTTCAATAAAATTTCATTTCAGTTGGAAAGTGTTTCATAATCAAAGCTTTACTCATGATTGATCTTTCTTGTCTTATTACTAAGGCTAATAAGAGAGCCAGACTGTATGTTTAGACAAAAATACCTATACCTATAATAATAAATGAATATGTCTGTCTGTAGTGTAAAATCTAAGCGGCTATGAATTTTAGTATACACTGCAGAATCTGGGACGATGCGCGAATTTGGCAAAGTTGATGCCCTCGAAAAGAGTCTTAATCAAATTGAAGCCCTGGACAAAGTCTGATATGCTGAAATTGGAATCACAATGGGCTGGTTCCTCAGTCTCAAATGGGGTGTTAATTTGGGGGCCACTAACAGCTAGGAGATACTTTCACATGACAGGCTTACAAGTGAAGACTTTGCTCCAGGGCAGGGGAATAGTGTAGGTTTCAGTGCGCTTCACAGGGACTGTTCAGGATTGATTTTTTAGGTTTCGCTGGGCAGACTTTGAATTTTGCTGGGTGTGCCATCAAGCAATTGCAGCGTACCACAGTCGATTCCCTTGTCGGTCGACAATCCTTAGTAAGATGCTTTCCAGCACATTTCACACATCTGCTCGGAAAGGAGCCAGGTCAAAAACCGGACAGGAAATCCTTTGACACAAAATCCATATCAGCCATCATCTAAGCTATATTTCTAGTCGATCAGGTGAAATAGATGTTATAAGGAAAATGTAAATTTGTGAATTAGCAGTCACATCTCCAGAACTGCAAGCTAAATTCCGTAGTGATCCCCCCCCCCTTTGTCCTTTTAGAATGTGATACTGAATCCATATCAGTCATCCTCTAAGTTATATCTATAGCCATGAGAAATAGATGCTTTAAAAATTTTAAACCGGAAGGTGAAAATCCTCAGCGAAGCACTCTAACTCCTTCAGAATTTGATGCTGAATCTATATGAGTTGTTATCTCAGCTCTACATATAGCAGATCTTGAGAAATAGACGTTTCAAGTAAAATGAAAAATTCTGAATCGGAAATGGAAAAATAATTGGAATAGGAATTCCTTAGTGAACCCTTACGTCCTCCGGAATTCGATACTAAATATACACTCATTGCCATAAAAATTTGCCCACCAAGAAATAGTTGTCAGAATCGAACGAAATTTTATATATGTGAGTGCAACTTTGATATAAGTGATTACAAAATCAAAGCAAAAGGATCATTTATTACAGGGAAAACTACATATGGATGGAGGTTCTAGTACACTGTTGGGCCACCTCTAGCGTGAATACATGATGCGATACAAGCGGGCATTGAGGCATATAGGTTCCGTATGGTGTCCTGCGTCATCTCATTCCACAGTTGCAAGCTCGCCTCTAGTTTGACCAAACTCGTAGGCTGTTCAACTTGCAGTTCCAAGTGATCCCAGACATACTCGATCGGTGACAAAAGGGGGATCGGACAGGCCCGGGAAGGATGGTAATGTGGCGGAGGCATTACTGTGACACCCTTGCTATGTGTGGCCGAGTATTGTTCTGTTGAAAAATGCCTCCTGGGAGTCCTGCCATGAGTGGCAACACATGTAACTGAAGGATGTCACGAACGTACCTTGGGTTGTCATGGTTTCGTGGTTTAATATTAGAGGTGACCGGGTGTCGTATTCGATAACACCCCATATCATCACACCTGCTGTGGGAGCGGTGTGCCGCTGTAAAGCGAAGACAAGATTGAGGAGTTCGCCATGGCCCTAAACACACGTACATAGTTGTCATCACTGCCCAAATTGAATCTCGATTCCTCGCTGAAGACGGCCTGGTTCCATTCGGTTATGGTCCAATTCTCGTCGAACGCGACACCACTCCAAACGAAGGCGATGGTGTGTGGATGTCGTTGACAGCACACGTAATGGCGCCGCGATACCAAATGTCCTTCAGCCAGGCGCCTCGGGATGGTACGGACAAACACAGGGTCCGTAGTGAAGGTGCTGCCTGTGTCCGAATGGCGGACAATGATGCAATTGACTCTGTGCGTGCTTGTTGGGTGATGTGACCGTCTTCTCGGCTATTGATCTACCATGGGCCAGGTCTCCATGTATGCGAACTCTCTCTCGTCCACTGGTCCCAACACCTTCTCAAAGTAAAGTCAGAACGGCCTAGGTGACGGGCTACTGGCCGATCTGACCACCTGGCTTTCGTCATCCCGATGATTCTTCCTCTCTCGCACTCTGACAGCTGCTCATATTGTCTTCGATTGCGGCGCAACGGCATCCCTAATGAAAAAGCGTCCCTTTGCAATAGATTAAGTACAGTCAGAAAGCCTCTGCGCACCTTTTTTTCTGCGCTACGGAAAACGGAGTTCAACGCCCTCTGGTGGCATTACGCAATGCGCAAACACACTGTATTTCTAATCATTTACATATCTGCCTGACACGTACCTTCATGCCGTGTGTCGTTACGATCACACAATTACTTCTTGGTGCGCAAATTTTTATGACAATGAGTGTATATCAGCATCATCTAATCTCCATCTATAGCAGATCCTGAAAAATAGATGCTTAAATCAATTCCTAGTAAAACTAATTGTATGGAAAAATATTTTCCTCCAATATCGTAGTTTCCACAGGTAAGGGAATAAATAAATTATATAGCTCCTAACCAAAACACACACAAGGAAGTGTCTTCGAGGAAACAAAGGTATATAATGAACTTAGAAGAAAAACAATTGATTTTCTTGTTTTTGAAACTGAGGAAATTAAATCCTCTGAGAAAAGTTGCTCTTCTATTCTGAGTTTGTAAAGCAGGATACTCAGTGGCGCCCGGGGCAAAGCCCCACTAAAGTACCCTAATTTTCCGATTGAAAGAAACTGTCAAGAAAACTTTGTTTAGTCTCTGAAAATATTGCAGTTTTTGATCGAAAAAAGACGAAGTATTTTACTGGGGAGTAAAGAAAAATCTTTGCACGAAAGTTGTTTCATGCGTCAGTTTGCTAAGCAAAAATATAATAAATTGCGAAATAAAATTAACTGGAGTGTCGATCAACTCGATTTTGCCATACCAAAATTTTTTCAAATTTTACAAGAAAAAAATTTGAAAAATCGGTATCATGGGTCCACATGATTACAACTATAGCATGTTACCTTTTAAAGGGCTTGAAATTTTTTTTCAATTAGTGCCATACTTGACAGTACAGTGTGCACCCCCCCGGGGGGGGGGGGTAAGATGCTGCCATCACGAACAAAAAAAAATTGTATCGCGGTTATTTTTCACAATTTTTTAAACTATTAAGTATTGTGACCATTGAGCTATAAATAAATTCTTTTATACATGATTATGTCAAATTTTGTCCTATGCTGCCATGTTAAAAAAATATAAAATTTCGATTAAAATCCAAAGTTTTCGCTCGAATTAAAAAAATTGGACAAGACGAGTCAAGTCCGAACAAGAAGTCTCAATTCGGATTGGCTGGACTGTTATTCATTCTGCTTTCTGATTGGCTCTCTTAATCGAGGTCTTGGTTATTTAAATCCCCTGTTTCTTCCATTTGCGCCTATTTCGTCTTTTTACTTTTCCTGTAATACATGGTAATGTATAGGGAAAGTATTGAAATCATGCAGAAAATCGCAACTCGAGT
Source organism: Amaurobius ferox (assembly GCA_951213105.1). NCBI lineage: Eukaryota > Metazoa > Arthropoda > Arachnida > Araneae > Amaurobiidae > Amaurobius > Amaurobius ferox. The sequence goes on along the minus strand of OX578133.1, from coordinate 135,227,615 downwards.
TTTCGACGGATCTACGCGTTTCGAGACCTCTAGAATACGAAAAAACTATTTTTAGCGTGACGTCTGTGTGTGTCTGTGCAGATTTTGTATCCACTCTAACTAAAAAACTATTTGACCGAATTTCATAAAACTTGCTAGGTAAATTACTTGTGGGTGAATCTGGTGCTGATTAGTTTTGGGTATGATTCGGGATAAAAAAACTCGCCTTTTTTTACGAAATGGCCCGCAAAAGCCCGTATCCACTCTAGCTAAAAAACTAATGGACCGAATTTCACAAAATTCGGTAGATAAGTCTTTTGTGAGTTACCCTGGTGCTGATTAGATTTTGATACGATTCGAAAAAAATAATCTGCCTTTTTTGCGAAATGGCCCCCAAAAATCGTCAAAATCTGAAATAAAAAACTACGTATGGTCAAATATATCCATTAAATGCTTGTTTTATACGTAACTTTTAACGATGAAAGGAATAAGACCAACCCCATTGCACTAGGACTAGCCGTTCTCGAGATATTTTAGTTTTTCCGTATTTTCTCCACGCCACCTTTTTCAATAAGTCCAGTTACCAAATGAGAACGAAAATTGAATTAAAAGTGAATTAAATTTAATTAAAGTAAAGATAACGTAGATATAAGTCTGCAGGGAAAGTCATGTACTGCCCACATCAGATTTTTGACTTCGGGTTTGTTGGTTCTCTTGCACGGATGAAGGGGACCCAGCGTATCCTCGAAATAAGTGCATGCTCCTTTTTTATCTTATTTGTGCCTAAGTATGTTGCCTAAGTTTCTTACAGAAATATCATTTCTTATTGTATACTTATAACTCAGGAGGAACATTATGAACATACAATTTTCGTGTTCGTAATATTATAAACAGAAAATAAAGAAAGATTTTGGAGAGATGCGAAGATCATATCGCTCGGTCACCTCACCCCTTTAAAGATGTATTACTAAAGTATCTTTGTATTTATCTTTGACCCATGAGGAACTTACCTATAAAGTTTCAAGCTTCTAGCTTGAGCAGTTTGGGGCGAAATGGTGATGAGTAAGTCGGTGAAGACTGCTCTTACTTTTATAAATATATTCAATTGAAAGGGTGGGTAGTGAAGGCGTTACATAATAAGTACTAACATTCTGAAGAATTAATTAAGAGTGCTAGAATGAAATTTTTTGCCAGCTGTTGTCGCGGTAATTTACTGAAAAGTATGTAGGAGAGATTTTTATTGCTCAAACTGCTTCCAATGCAATGAAAGTAATACATTTTCATATAAATCAGCATAACGCATAAAATTAATAGTGTCAGTCAGTTTTGAAGGTAAAAAGCTGTGTTTTTTTCAGAATAAGAAAGAAAAGTGACTTACATTTGGCAAAGGAAAATCGGCAACTGCCTATAGAACAATAAACGTGATTAAAGCAGTAAAAGAGGGTTACAAACGGTGAGAAAAGAAAAAAAGGTGGTAAAAGACAAGGAGGAAGAAACGAGTGGCTGGGTACTATGAATGAACGGGAAAAAAATAAAAAAGGAATGTGAACGTCTAGCAAAAATATTCAAAGCACCTATTCAGTGAGTAAATCTATGGACAGACGTGTCCTAGTCATACTATAAATTAAAGAAGAAAACTAACATGTTTCGAAAGCTATGAGTAATTAACACCAAGTGCATAGCAATTTATAAACAACTATGAAAAATAAGAAAAACAAAATGAAGAAACTAACTGGTTTTGGAGGCTATATAAGCTAACTTCGTCAGCAAATACTTCGGAGAATAATAAAATTTTAAAGTTTATAATCTAACATGCACACACAGAAGATCTCTCCTGAAATTTCAAAACGCAGTCTCGAGGATTTAAAATATTTTCTAAAAATTAGGAATTAAAAAAGCTTTGAGAAAACAATAATTAATAATATAAATACGAGAAGGAAGGTCATAAACTAATCCTTTAAATCATTCACTTTCCAGAGAACGAAAATGTACAATAAAATTTTTATGTTACAGACAATTGCTTCTATGGCAATCATTATTAATTTCTTTATTACAATTCTAAATATTGCAAACATAATATTATTGACAAAATACTATGTTTATAAATAAATATTAGAGCCAGCCTTGCCATCAAGTGGACAATTGCGTGGTTTTGTGAGAACGCATTTGATGCGCGCGTGCCGTATTTTATGATGGTGAAAGAACCCGACCCTTTTTGAACCATGTGTCAATTCACGCCCCACTTCGAGCTAATGAGGTTGCATCATCTATCTTGTCATTATCAACGCCACTTCTAGGTATTTATCGCCTGCACTCTAGATATATTAGGATGGAAAGACATTAGAAGTTGAAAATGATGGTATTAGACTTTATTGATGTTTAGAATGAGTGAGTTGGATATAACAAGAGATTTATGAAGGAGCCTTCATATGGTGGCAAATGGTGTGAACGGAATTATTAAGCATTTTTATTCTTTTTTGTATGCTTATTTTGCACAAATATACGAATTTTCGGGAAAATCGGAAGTGATATCGCCAGAATCGGAAATGGAAATCGTTAGTGAACCACCCACCCATCTGGGTTTCGATGCTAAATCCATATCAGTCATCATCTAAACTTTATCTATAGCGTATCGTGAAAAGTAGATGTTTCAAGGAATTATTTTTAACCGAAAATGGAAATCCTTATTGAACTTGCCTACTTCCTTCGAAATTTAATGCTAAACTCATAGCAGTCATTTCCTAAGCTCTATTTATAGCCAATCTTGAGAAATAAATGTTTAAAAAAATTATTTCAACCGGAAGTTGAAATCCTTAGCGAACCCCTATTATCCACTGGCATTTGATGCTGAATATCCAAAAATCTAAAAAAAGAAAATCGATTTTTTGAAACTTTAAGGGGTACACACCCCCTTGAAGGTTAGAATAAAAGGGGTAAAATTATAAATTTTATTTATATTAACGTGCATAATATTAAGTGTTATAAAGATGACTTATAAAGCTTTTTATGGTATCCCCTTTTAAATCTTAAATTACGTACTGCACACACATCTATTTTAAAATTAGAATGCTATAAACTATTTTTTATCGCAGTCATTAAATTCCCCAAAACTATTCAATCGGAAAATTTAATTTTATATTATTAACAAAATACTATGTTTATAAATAAACATTAGCGCTAGCTTTTTCATCAAGTGGGCAATTGAGTAGTAATGTGAGAACGCATTTTATATGCGCGTATCGTATTTTATGATGGAAAAAGAACAGGGCCTCTTTGAACCACCTCCCATCTCACGCCCCATAACTAGCCAATAAAGCTACGCCATCTATCTTGTCATTAACAGCGCCACTTCAAGATGTTTATCGCCTGTACTCTATACATATTAAGACAGCGACACTACGACTAGGGAATGATGATAGAGTTGACTTTTTATTAATGGTTGGAATGAATGCGATAAAAATAACAAAACTTCTATCTGTATTAAAATAAATGCTGTTAGCATTCTATTATGAGATGAAAAACATTTAACATATCAACCAGCTTATAGGTTGAGTTGGCGAATGAAATGCTACAAAAGTAAAGTGTTAAATAAATTAAGTGAGAAAAAAAAAATGAATGCTCTGCCCTGTGGTGCATGAAAAAGTAGAAAATAAATCTTAATCACACCCGAAATTAAACCCAATTGATTGTGTAGGCTGATTGAACTTAAAATAATACTATGTAAATCTTAACATTATACAAAACCGACGTTATGCAAAATTCTTTAAGGGAAATGAGGGTGTAGGGCAGATGAAATAGTTTAAACAATTTTGAACAATATTGATTTTGGATAATGACAATATTTATATGGTAATACTTTGAATTGAATTTAATCACACCCTCAATTTGGTGATTATTGTGTACGATTAAAATATATTGCGATTTATTTTGTGTGTGATTAAAATTTATTTTCTACTTTTCTATGCGCCACTGGTAGGGGATGACAGTGGAAAGCTTGTTTTTTTTAATTTATTTTTACTTTTTAGTTTTCATTTCTACTTTTAGTTCCTGTCATTCGCCTCGATTCGCAATTTTGCTCAAACTATCCCGTAATTACGCGGAGTGCGGACACGTTAAATTTGTGAGTCCGAAAGTAAGTCCTTCCGAGAGGCTGGTGGCACGTACGGTCCCTGTGGATATCGCCTCCATTGGGTTCCGGTCTCAATTGCGTGACACTGCCCCGACCGTCCAAACAGATACCTTACACCTTTGGATAGGTCAGACAGTCTGTGTCAAAAGAGAGAAAAGATATAAGAATTCCGTCCACACCAGTGTGGGAAATACTTCGACAAAATGTTTGCTATATGTACAGTATTCATAGACTAGATGGCCTATCTGATCATCAATGCTGTCTGATTTTCTGACACCGGTACTATTTCAAGAAGGCTTCAATCTCTCCTTTCTTATAAATGTTCCTATAAATGTTCTTATAAATGTTCTTATAAATACTTTGTGGCTATGTTGCCCTAAACGGAACCATCAATCGGTAAAACGAGCTCAGTTATAACAGAACTTTTCACCACTAGTGGCAGACAGTGGCGACTCGTGAGGTGGCGTAGGTGACGTAGGATAAGCGCTGTTTCACTTAAAGTTATCGGCTGAATAGGTTATTATTATTATTATTTGGCGAATTTTTCAGACTTATTTGGCTATTTTTAATATTTGACAACACTTGTGTCAGTAGCGCGATGTTTTTGATGATGCTCGTTGTCGCGGAGGAGTAGGTGGAATCCCGCCACTAAATGTGTTTCACCCATTCCTGAAGTCACGATCTGCCACTGGTAGCATATTTCCATAAATATGTGGTTTGATATATTTTTGCGACAAGTAAGTTGGTTCTACAATGCCAGCGTTTCGACCAAATCCTTCACTTTATTCTGAACGATGTTGCTACCGATTTTATGGATGGACCACATCTGGCAACATAATAACATGTGTAGTTTCAACTTAACGGGCTACCACTTCACCAGTGTTTCAGTAGTAACAAGGTAGTGAAATGAAAAATTTCCAGACAGATGGCTTATCCATGGGGATCAGTCTAGTGACCTCCTACATATCATAAACCGAACTTTAAGATTTTACTTGTGGGGTCACCTATACGTAGTTTCATTTTTTCACAACGCACCTCCAGTAAACCTGGCATAGCTTTTCAGGAATATCTGTGAGGTTTGTCTTAACATCACCGGGAATGAGCTGGGACCCTATTCCAAGCTTGTCGTTCGTAGTTCTGCGTCGGTCGATAGAGGGCGCTCCTATAGCGGTACAACAAACTCTAGTGATAGCAATAGTTGGCTTTGTTCATTTATCTCGCTTTGTTGTTGAGTTTGTTACCCTAACTTTTTAAATTCTCCGCTAGGGGCGCTGCTATCCCTTTTATTTTATAGAGTATAATCACTTGACAATAGATAATCTTAACGGGTGCACTCATAGACTTTTTCTTCCAAAGCTATTGAGCTACTTAAGGACTTTTTTAGGATAATGTATATAAATAAAGTTACCACTTTTTCAAATGTCCTATTTAATATTTTACCATTATTAAAGGAGTCTGTATTTTCATAAGAACTTTTAACAACTAATTCATTAACGCTAATTCTTGGGAGTTATGAGGCGATCTCGAGTTATTAAAAAAATTACGTTTCCAGAGTGAGTGGTAGAAGGAGTTGAATAATTGGGATATATTCGAAAGGACTATTTCAATTGGTAATTAGTAGAAGCCTATTAAATGTAGCTAATCGCATCAAAGAAAGACACAAAGAGTGCTTATTACTTTTCTAAAAAATCAAAATTCTTAGTTCTTAGCGAAAGTCATGTGGCGGATTAAATTTATTGGATCAATACCACGATAAAAAGTGACGATCGACGCAGTGAGTACTATTATTAAAACAATATGTTGTTGCAAATGAAATGAAATGAATAGAAATATTAAGTTTTAAAAACATTTCTCTTTAATTACCCAAGTAATTACTTTTAACAGGTAATTGCTTTGCGTTTTCAAAGTCTAGAGTTACTAAGTCACAGGTAATTACTTTTCAGTAAGATTCCTTATAGCTATAGAAAAATTAATACCATAAGATAAATGACGAATTTCAACATATTTGACTTAAGAATATCATCTGTAGAAAAATAAAATCTTCACATTTTTGGTTAAGTAGAGAAAGTTTTCAGGTACGAAAATGTCTATTTTGTTCGATTTAGCCGTCTTACGGACGATAATTCCTTTTCACTAACTCTGCGTGTAGCTCATGTTTTTCTCATATCGTAATTTTTACTTTCCCTACATACATAGTGTAATATATTATTACGAGGGGGTCGAAAAATCCAATTCGAGTGTTCGAGGGATTTACACTTTTGGATCATATCTAAAATGGATTCGAAGTTTTAGAAGTAAGATCTGTATGTGCACGTGAATGTGTGTGTCTGTGAGTCTACATGCACAATATCCCCAGAGCGAATTTGTTATTATATAATGTGTTATTCCGAAAGGGGGGTTGAAAAATCCAATTCTAGTATTCGATGGATTTACACGTTTGGATCATTTCAAAAATGGATTTGAACGTGTAGTGATAACTATTCCCGAAACTGAATTCCCGAAACGCCTGCTTCGTAAATAATTCCTACGCTCCGTTTCTTGCATGCGCATAGAAAATTGTACAACGTAATTTAACACCGTATATATATATATATATATATATATATATATATATATATATATATATATATATATATATATATATTATATATATATATATATATATATATTATATATATATATATATATATATATATTATATATATATATATATATATATATTATATATATATATATATATATATATATATATATTATATATATATATATATATATATATATATATATATATTGTCAAAGTATGCATTCTTATTCATTTTCAAATTTAAATGATCATTGTTGATAATAATGGAGGGCATTTTGAACCGTCTGTACATTAGAATCCTGTACATGTAAGTAATGTTTATTTTAGCATTCCTCAATAGTGCAGCCATTCGCCAATAACTACTGTGTTAAAAAATTCTTTCTGTAACAGATTTATTGTTGATTCCTACTATTTGGACAATGCTCTACAAATTTGTAATTGCTTTTTTTTTTAGTCTATCTCGCTTTGTTGTCAAGTTCGTTATCTCAACTTTTTAATTACGTCTCTAGGAATACTGCAATCCCCTTTATTCGATCGAGTATGGCCATTTTACTATAGATAGACCTAACATGTACACTCATGGCCCTTTAGTTATAAAGTTATTGGGGTGCTTAAGGACTTTCAAAGGAACTCTGTATAAAAAACGAAAAAAATAAATGGATGTCGTGAAACCAGCATTAACATTTTTCCATTCTAACACTGGTTATGACCAACAAGAGTGGACCGTAACAATATAAAATATAACTATGCGGAACTCGAGTGAAGATTTTGATTTCATATGTTTATTCTTTGCTTTGGAAACTCATTTGTTATGTGTCGAGAACAGAATTTTCGTTTGCAATCTGCTTCAATCTTTCAGTGTATCTCTGAAAGGGCCCATTTGATGCCCTCGAAGATGCATCTCGAGACGCTGCTTGACGTAAACACTCCTCCTCGGATTGATTAGTGCCACATTCTAGTTATTTTTGTTTTCCTTGCAATACAGTATTTACTTCCCCGGCAATACATATTATTTGTAAAAGGAAATAATTGCGATGGGGTAAAGAAATGAATTCCAGATTTTGCTGGAATTTCATATTTTGGGTGTTTCTAAATACGGATTAACCATTCTTCTATAATGTTCGCGTGCTTATCTGTCTCAGTGTCGAGGTCACTGTGTATTTATTTAGAATTGGGCGATTCGAAAGAGATTATGTATGATTATTTTAAATTAGTAAATACAGGAAACCATTTGAATTTCCGCGCGATCAAATCTGGTGAAAAGCTCCTTTTAATTAGATATATTTTTCGGAAATAGATGAACTGAAACGCATATGTATTATGAATGGTTTTAAATATACAGTCATTTTATATGTAATACATGGTATTTGAGCCTGTAAAGATGGGGAAACTAACACTTTTAAAAGAAATAAGTTGTAACTTTTTTAATCCGTTTTATTTTGTTTAACAATGTATGTAATATTTAGCGTTGAAAATAGTCATCTTAATCGAAAATTGGTCCAGTTAGGTTCTGCTACGTGGTTGATACTTAAGAGTGCAAATTTAGCGGTGAGCTTATGAACAGAAACCTGGAAAGACATTTAGACTTCCCTATTTCAGGGGAATCTCGAAGGAATCGAGCAGTTTCCAGGATGTTATGATTATTTTAATCAGTAACGACAATAACCTTATTCGATTCGAACTAGATGTAGTTAGTTGTAAGAAATGTGTGTTATTATTTTCCGCCGATATGGGAACCTGTTAATCTGCCAGAAAAGTCGTGTTGGTCACATCAAATTTATAATGCATTAAATAGTGATTTATTAGCTTTTTCGAACAACTGTGGCTATGTATTGTCTTCTACGAACAACTATAGCTATCTATTGGCTTTTACAAACAACTATAGGTATCTATTGGCTTTTGCGAACAACTATAGTTATCTATTGGCTTTTACGAACAACTATAGTTATCTATTGGTTTGTACGACCAAACTATAGCTATGTATTGTCTTCTACGAACAACTATGGCTATCTATTGCCTTTTATGAACAACTATAGCTATCTATTGGCTTTTACGAACAACTATATTTATCTGTTGGTTTGTACGACCAACTATAGCTATGTATTGTCTTCTACGAACAACTATAGCTATTTATTGGCTTTTACGAACAACTATAGTTATCTATTGGCTTTTACGAACAACTATAGTTATCTATTGGCATTTACGAACAACTATAGTTATCTATTGGCTTCTACGAACAACTATAGTTATCTATTGGTTTGTACGACCAACTATAGCTATGTATTGTCTTCTACGAAAAACTATGGCTATCTATTGGCTTTTACAAACAATCTTGGCTATCTATTGGCCTCTACGAACAACTTTGGGCTATTTAATTATGGCAAGGTAAAAATTATTCGAGGGTGTGTAAGAATTGAACAAAGTATAATAATAAATGTAAATAAAAACTTAAGCCATAAGTCTGTAAGATTATGTCACGTCCCATTATTTCTAAAAACATATAACTGCTGGTCCGATTATAAAACTGCAGGGCTACCAAAGTATTTAATGTAGATAGTCAGATGTTCATAAAACGTTCATTACCCGACAAAAATAGTTTTCGTTACGAAAGTAACTACATATATTTTTAGACCTTCGCACATGGAGATAAATTCTTCTTTTACAGCAGCGGAATTTTATAACTTACTGTCATAAACTGCGTTCGGCCAAATTAGAAATCTCTTGCTACGCCAGGATCTTTAGTAGTTGTGGTGAACAAAAAATTGTATCATACAATAAAACCGGATTTCAATATTTATTAAATGCATTTTTATGAAATGCATTCAACACAGTTTAACTTTAATCGTCACAGTGTTAAAATACATTTTATTTAAGTGCCATACCTGAAATCAACAAATATAATACTATTATGTGCATTTTAAATCGCTAAGCATGATCGAACTATTTTGATTTATAAATATACTTAGTAACGTCTTTGTTTCCGAAGTATAGTGGTTATAATTTCGATAACTTAGTATTTTAATCTGGGTTTTGGAATGGGTGGGAAAGTTGTACTATTTAAAATGTTACGAGTGTTGTGTGATAATTCAACGTTCAATGTGTGTGTAAATTTTATTCGATTCTCTCATTTTGTTGGAGAGATATCGTGCCTCGGACTGTGGACGCTCCGACAGGCTGACATACTGAAAGACGCATATAGTTTAACAATGGTCAATTCATATTCAGACGCGATTAAAATATATTGATTATTAAAATCCGAGCGTCGGATTTTTGGACCCATCACAATGCTTTCCCTTTACATAAACTATGTATAGTAGGGAAGGTAAAAACTCGTGCTGGACGTGACGAACGAGGCTAAATCTTCAAATAAGTATAATAGTCGATAATCCCACAACATAAAAATAATTGCAACTTTCAATGATGTAATTGCGTGTATCCAAAAGCTTAAAATAAAATAATTCTACCTAATTCTAAGTTTTCAAATAGTTACGTTCTATCTTTTTCGATATAGTATGTTAAGGGGACAGTGAACGTTGAAAACTTTTTTATTTATTTATTGATTTAGAAACGTGAAAATTTGTATAAATACTCCTCTATATAAAATACTATTAAATTGTTTTTCAATTTTGTTATAAATTTTGTCGAAAATTTGAAAATGCTCCTTGCGTGCCATTTGTTTACATTTTTTATTCATTTTACATTATGATCACTCAAAAACACATTATGAACAATTTGGGTATTCATTTTTAAATCCCTTAGAAAGTTAATTTTTTTAAAATATTTTTCAGCATTAAAACTTAATTTTCATCATTTAATTAGATTCTTATTCACTTTTAATTACCTTAATAAATTCCAATTATGAAATGCATACCCAATTTCATTAAAAAGTATGAGAGGTGTCTTCTTGCCAAATTTCATGCATCTCAGACAAAAATTAAGACGCATGGAGCATTTTAAAAATGTAAAACCTTTGAAAATTCCGTTTCGAAAAAAAATGCATTCAACCTTTTGCGAAGAACCTCCCAAAAAGACAGATATTTGACATACCCTATCCCAAACAGTTCGATCCCCTTTACAGGCATTTGCGTCCATGGCACCTTCTGCATTGCACCTTCTGCAGCAGGTGCAATGTTTCTGTCGGCGATTTCCATGGACGCCAATGCCTGCAAAGGGGGTCGAACTGTTTGGGATAGGATATGTCAAATACCTGTCTTTTTGGGAGGTTCTTCGTTTGGGATAGACGCTATCCCACCCGTAAGCAAATGTTAAATGTGTAAAATAATGCTATATATTAAAACTTTTTTTAGTCAATTTTTGCTCATTTCAACGTCCACCGTCCCCTTAAGAAAGGAAATGATTCCGACCATGTTCTGGCTCTGATAATGTAGTCCCAGGCTTTATAAAAAGCAAAGATTGAAGAAGGAAAACTTGAGCAATGTTTATAAGCACAAATAGCACAAAATAACGCAGCATACATCTGTTTCGAGGATACCCTGTATCCCCTTCGTCAGTGTAAGAGAACCAACAAACAAACCAGTGCAAGATAATCAACAGCTGTATGCTGCACTATATTGTGTTATTTGTGTTTATATGCGTTGTTCACGTTTTTCTTATCATTCCAACAAAGTGTATTTTAGTTATTGAAGGATTAAATACGTTCAGTGCAATGCGTATGAATTTAAATTGCGATAATGATGAATTTTGCTCGACAATTGGTCTTGCAGATGCAAAATCTTAAATGTTCCATAAATTAAATCTCAATTAAATAGTGCAGATTCAACGAAGTTAGTGCAGATTTTAGTTATTGAAAGATTATTCAATAACTAGAGATTCAACGAAGTTAGTGCAGATTAAATAGTGCAGATTCAACGAAGTGCAGATATAATAGTGCAGTAGTTAAATATTGCAGATTCAACGAAGTTAGTGCAGATTTTAGTTATTGAAAGATTATTCAATAACTAGAGATTCAACGAAGTTAGTGCAGATTAAATAGTGCAGATTCAACGAAGTTAGTGCAGATTTTAGTTATTGAAAGATTAAATACTTTCAGTGCAATGCGTATGAATTTAAATAGCGATAATGATGAATTTTGCTCGACAATTGGTCTTGCAGATGCAAAGTCTTTAATGTTCCATAAATCAAATCTCAATTAAAAAGTGCAGATTCAACGAAAGCTTCGTAGACAACAGAAAGTTCTTACTTTGCCTTTCTTACAACCCAATCCCTTTAAGACTTTCTTTTTAACCTTTTTCTATACCAAGAAGTAAATAGGGATTAAACAGGGAGAAAACGTGAAAAGAATCCTTTTTAAGGACTTTCTCCGGGAATAAATGTTTCACTTTAATGTTTCTCCTATTTTTGAGGTCACACCGACCCAAGATATTTGGTCTATCTTAAGGGCATCAAAACCAGAATAATGAGCAAGACAAGGCGCATTTTCTAGGTCATACATTCTAGGTTTGTGCAAAGTAGAAAGGCATCTATCTCTTCTAAACGAAGTACAGAGAATGAAGAAGTAAAGTTAAAAAAATCCGTTTAAGCCTGGCGGCACTGCTGCGACAAAACAGATTTATCTATTCCTTTGTGGCAATTTTGCACTTTATTTAACAAATATTGTGTTGTTTTATGTGCGCCTCAGGTTCAATTATAAAAATGGAGTATTTTTTTTATCTTTAGTTAAAATGAGCAAACAAAGCGCACGTTATAATACTGAAATGGTAATCGGTTAGAACGTAGAAATGTAACACATTAAAAAGATTGCGAAAATTCAGAAATGTTTGTTTACAAAAAAATAAAAATAAAATAAATAAAATGTAAATAAAATAGATAAAATGAAATAAAATAAAAAATAAAATCTGCCAATTTACTTACAAATATTGCAGTATTATGTTGCAATATGGGTTTGATGATTATTTTAAACACTATTGTTTTTATTACAATATCTTTAACACGTTAACTATCTGGCCAGTTAAAAAAAAATCTGTCTCTCCCAACAAATTAAAAAAATTTGATATTCAGGTTCAACAAAAATTAAGAGTCCTCTTAAGATTCAATCTCGTTAAAGATCAATAGGACTATCGAAGTAATTGCTTTAATTAAATACAAGTATTTAAACCTCTAAAAGACAGGGTAGAACACTCTTAAAAGATAATGTTCTAACTTTTAAAATTTTATTTTATTTAAGATTTTTTTTATTTATCAACGTATGACACTTAGCGGGGAAAATAGTCATCTTCATCAAGTTCTGTCCCGTGGTTTATATTATAAGTGTGCAAAATTTTAAACTTCTAGGTCACCGAGGGCTTCAGGAAATTCTTGAAAGGTTCTTCTACCTCCTTTTTTGCGTGCCCCAGGGAAAGAAATCTCAATTAATTCAATTAAGAAATCTCAAAATACTCAATTAACTTATACTTGGCGCAACTCTAAACAATCATCAATATTCATAGCATCCTCAATAAGCGATATAGTCCATATATTAAAATACTTTAATAATTACTTCATCATCTAGTCGTCATTTTCATTGATTTAGCGTCATTTTTATCAATTTGGCAACATTTTCGTTAATTTGGCAACATTTAAAAATGTCGCCAAGTTGGCGACATTCCGTCAAAATCTCGCCAAGTGTTATGGATGGAGAAATAAGTTATTCTTGTAGCAGATAACTGACTATTGGCGTCCAAATACAAAAGTATTACCTAAAGTATATTTTTCATGAATGGAACAAGATAGATCCATGAGAATGATGTCACCCAATTTATCACATGATATTACTTATGAAAAGTGAACATATTTCGACAGTAGGTAATATTTTTTTTAATTTTATATGATTTTTTGATAATTTTTCTGAAAAATGTACAATATCTCGAGAACGGTTCATGCTAGAGTTCTAAAGCGGTTTTAGGACGAATGCAACACTAAATATAAATGTAAAAGAACTTTAAACATCACTAAAAAGGGTGCATGTCGTATTTTATTTTGAAAAGGGTCACGTGATCTCCTCATAAAATATGGATGTAATTATTATTTTAATTTTTATTTAAAAAACTACCGAACATATTTTGATGAAATTTTTTTAATATATTTTATGGAACAATATGAATATTTTCTGAAATTTTCGAAGCAATTTGTGAATTTCAACTTTGCTTAAAAAGTGTTTGAAAAATTAGGTCCCATAGGGTTCAATGTATTTCATTTTTTCAACCAGGGTTCAATCCAAAACTAATTGGGTGATATTATTCATTTGCATTCCCATATGTCCCACAGACCGTCTCAATAACATACTAAAATTTCATTTTGATAAAGTCATTTTTATTACGGCAGTTATCGTACGAACAGACAGAGATAGACAGCCAGACAGAATGAACAAAGTCATAAACACTTTTCAACTATGTTGGAAAGTGTTAAAAATATTAGACTAAAATAAAGAATTATGCGGCAAACTCAACGTATTCTCATTAGAGACATACAGAATCTCATTTTTCAAATCCCGTTTGAAATAAACTGTTCAATTTGAATGCATTCCAAAATGAATAAAAGCGACTTAAGCTGCAACAGAAGAAATATATTTTCTTCTACCAAATTATATAGCTCGATATCACTGACCGCAAACAATTTACTTTTCTAATATATGTTATTTGAATAATTTCATTGATGCTATTTTGTTATGCGTAGGATGCACTTTGTATTTTACGAATCTACATGATAATTATCTATCCCATTTTTGTCCTTTCAGTAAGCCACTCGTTGAGCTAGCATACAAGCTGAATCTTTGCATGCAAGCTGAATCTCTGCAAGTAAGCTGAATCTTTGCATACTTATAATATCGACCATGGAGCAGATCCTAACAGAGCAGAAATTTGATCCCCCCGGGAGCTGGGAAAATGGGGATTAGGGATTTCGGAAAGTCTTTTCAGATCCCCAGAAGACATAGAAGGCTGAATCTTTTTATATAGTATTGGCAGCAGGACATAACCTAATGAAGCTATAAGGTGTGAGATGAAGAAGGCTTGAAAAGTCCTTGTAAAAGTCCTTGATGTAAATGAAGGAGACTTGAAAAGTCCTTGTAGACACCTCAGAAACCCCCTCGGTGAACAAAAAGGCTAATACTTTGCATATTTATAGTATTCATTACTTGATAGAATTTGATGGAGCCAAGTTTTGATTAAAACAACTATTTTCGATGCTAATTAACATACACAATAAATAAACCATTAAAAAAATGCAACTTAATTTTTTAAGAGATTTAATTTCGCTGTATTTAAGAGACTTAAATAGTAGTATATAAATATAAACACATGATATAAACATCTAGTAATGCATTAGTAGCACTAGTACGTGTTACATTTTGTTAAAATATAAATTGATTTATTGATCAAATGTAACAGACTATTTATTCATGAAAATATATATTACACAAAACCTTAAATTAATAGAACTCCCAATGAAGTTACTAGTACCTAGGGGCAGGTTTTGAGCTACTGAGTGCTTTCCAGTATGGCCGACAACTGCACTGGGAGCAGCAACAAAATCTTGCTATGTGCCACAGTGGTAACAAAGGAGTTATCCACTTTGAAGCCGACTACGTGGTATGACTTTGTCTTTCGACCCAAGCCGTCCGACCTACCAGAAAGTGTAAGGTATCTGTTTTGGCGGTCGGGACAGTACCCAATGGGAGTGGCATCACAAGGACCGTACTTTCCTCCAAGTACCACCAACTTCTCCAAAGACTTTCGGACCCACAGGTTTAACGTGGCAGTGTTTCGCGTTAACACAAGGATAGTTTGTGCAGACTATCGAATCGAACTCGGGTCCTCCGAATGTGATCCTCATGCCTTAAACACTGGGGTATTTCACCCGTGATTGGCTTCGTCTCTCCCTTCAGGGGTTCGTAAAATTGAAGCACATAAAAAGTCTTCTTGGTGGAAATGCAATTATTAGCTTATCCTACTTGAAAAACGCTAAATGAAACGAAACCGACCTATGGATGCTTCCTGTGGTACTTAGAGAGTAATTTTAAGCATTGTGTACGTCCCCTATTGGTGTGTTTGGTGACTATGAGTTTAATTTATAATGAATTATTATTATTATTATTATTATTATTATCTATATAATATTCACTAAACTGAGTAAATGAGTGAGGGGCTGATGTACCAACATTATCAAGCACTTTCACTTTAGCTAGAATCTCGGTTTTAGTGTCATTCTATTGGTCCTTCTGACCAATTGGACATCTTCAAGACCAAAGGTCTAAAATTTCAAAAATTCGAATTAGATGTGACGGTGCAAAGGAATAATAAAGAAACTCAAAATCACTTGTTTAATTATCGAGCACTTCCACTATAGCTAAAAATCTTAGTTTGGGTCTCATTCGATTTGCCTCAGCGTCCAGGTCAAAGAAAAAAGAAATCAAAAATTCGAATTGAGGGTGACGATGAAAAAGAATTTAAAAATAAATTACACCACAAAAATGTGCTCCACTCCATTTTTATGCGTAAGTTTGAAACGGTGTATGATATTCAGAAATTTTATTAAATGTGTAGGTGACTACTAAACATTGAGAATGCGTGAAGCGCGGGTGAAATGGCTAGACTTTTACTACTATTGCCCACAATTACTATTACTCATTATTTAATATATATATATATATATATATATGCACATACATACATATATATAAAAATTCCTAAATGTATCATTTACACTCACTCCCTTGATTTTGATAAATTCATCTATAAAATGTCCATAACGCACTCCATACCAATGGAAGCCTTTTTTGTCTGGAAATCCAAATTTCTATTCCATGTTCGACTTAAGTTATCACATACGCATATTCCAAAGTCTAATGTTCAATTATCAAAATTAAAACAAACAATTACACATACGCAACAATTCCGGCCGTCCAACTAGTTACTCGAAGTCCTCTGGACGAGTCGGACGGTCTGGGTCTTTAACATACGCAACAATTGCCGTGTTCATGCGGAGTACGATCACGTTAAACATGTGGGTCCGTAAGTCCTTCCGAGAGGTTGGTGGTAGGGGAAGGAGGGTACGGTCCCTGTGGATGCCTCCCCCACTGGGTTCCGGTCTAAATTGGGTGGCACTTCCCGGCCGTCCATTCAGTTACCTTACACCTTTCTGGTAGGTCGGACGGTCTGGGTCTCAACATACGCAACAATTCTTAGTTTTTACGTATGTTGACAAAACTGCATCGAACTATGCAATTTTCTTCAAATATTTCTACATTAGAACATTATTAACCAATTTAAATCAAATGGATAGTTTCAAATTGCAACAAACCACCATACATGATTTAAAACAGAAATTTATTTCAAATTACAAACAATTTTTGATATTCATCAAATTTAAACATTCCATATTTAGTAATCATACCCAAATTTCACAAGGACCCTGTAAAATTTAGAACAATTACCAGTGGACCTAACTCTTACGCAACAAAAGCTAACAAAAACTTCTAAAAGTCTTAAACAGTCCATTTCATGAAATTTCCAAAGAATCACATTGCATCAGAAACAGCTAGGAACTTATTCAAAAACTGAGATCCTTTACTACCATTGACTCAATCCAAACTTTAGATTTTGAAGATTTTTTTAATAACATCATCATCAAAGATTTATTTTCGGTCATTAAACAACTCTTCGATCTATTCAAATTAAATACTCTTACTAAATATGACTCGTCTACCTTTAATAATTTATTACATTTTGTCCTTCTTCACAACTATATTGTGCATGGTAATGTTGTATACCTCCAAACGATTGGAAAATCTCAAGGATCCACTAGTAGCTCTATGCTCGCCAATATGTATCTTTACTTTTACGAAAGACAATCCACTCTGATTACACATAACGTTTCTATTTTTCGCTACATTGATGATGTTTTTCTTTGTTTTCATGCTCCACATGATTCTTTACCCACACTTAATATTTATTCATCCAATCTTGAATTAATACCTAATGCAACCCACCCTTCCAAATCTGTAAATTATCTTGATATCACCATTTATATACAAAATAACTCATTCAATACTACTATTTATGATAAGAGACATCAATTCAAATTTAATGCAAAATTCTTCCCTCATTAATCTTCTTGCCTTAGTAACCAAGTTTTTAAAAAATCTAATAATCAGTTATTTGCTCCGAATCAAGCACCTGGATAGTAATAAGTGTACACTATCACATATTAATCGTTTCAAAAGTCTATGCTATATGTACAATTTTCCCACCTTATTTGTAGGTCACAGTATAAGTACGATATTCAATAGTAGTGGAAACACCATAAAATAAAAACCGTCCCGACGGGCAAAAATAAAAATGTGCAAATACTAAAAAACAGTAACTTCAGTTACACTAAAAATGTGCAAAATTAAAAAAATACCACTTCGGCGGGTAAAGAAAAAATATTTAAAACCCTAATAAAATCGTTAAAGGAGATATCCAAAAAGCAAATAATTAATCTGCAAACCGAATGTCTTTCCAATCCATAGATATTTTTTTTTATCGCGTTTTAATTTTGTTCCGAACTTTTGAATCACCCTGTATACATATATATATACAGGGTGTCTCAAAAACATTGACCTCGGCTTTTATTCCTTAAATATTGATCTTAGATATATATAATAATTACAAATTTACGTAAAAAAGGTACAGAATTTTATGAAATCGATAAAAATTTTCAGAGGATTAAATTTGAAGAAATACAAAATTTAAATTTTTATACGGCCCCCGTACAAAAAAAATTTCCAATGAGTAAAATATGCCCCATACACCAATAACGTGATGTACAAAATTTTAGCATTTTATCATAAAAAGTTCCAGAGATATGAAAAGACAAAAATGCTGACTTAAACCACTTTTCGATGCATCGACGTGGATTCTCAGAGGGGAAATACACAATAACGAAAGAAAACAATGATTACATAAATAAATAATAATTTTGCTATTTATTGGTACAAAAGTATCTACACTGTGTAGAAATAATAACTTTACACAAAGATTATAAAGCTTGTTCAAAATGTTTTCCATCTATGCCAAAGATCCATTAAAGATAAGAGGCAGATATTATTTGCCTATGATGCATTTCTGCGTTGCGTCATTTGCACTCTTGCTGTAAACATTTACATTTTAATTTGTGATTAATCCCTCACCAACTTTGTTTAAACATATCTCTGGGACTTTTTATGATAAAATGCTGGTATTTTGTACATCATCTTATTAGTGTAAGGGGCACATTTTACTCATTGGAAATGTTTTTGTACGGGGGCCGTACAAAAATTTAAATATTGTATTTCTTCAAATTTAAACCCCTAAAACTATTTATCGATTTCATAAAATTCTGTACCTTTTCTTACGCAATTTTGTAATTTATTATATATGTCTAAGATCAATATTTAAGGAATAAAACCAGAGGTCAATGTTTTTGGGACACCCTGTATATATATATTACAAAAACAACGCTTCGGCAGACGACAATTAGCTAAATATTTCAGAAATGAAGCTGGAGTTTCATGAGCGCCTGTAATTCTGATTTCTTACCAGTTTGCCGAAATTATCAACAACGTAGCTGAAAAAAAAATGAATAAAGGTTTCAGAATATTTTACAGTGTGTAGAAAGAAAAATGGGGGAGAGATTGTAAAGGAGTGTTCTTGTGCGGGAGGCTAGGGCCCTTTATGGGCTTTGGAGTGTTGAAGGCCCAGACCACACGACCAACCCAGGGGGTTTGGGCTTTGGAGTGTGAAGCCACTGTATAGTTGTTGTTGAGTGGTATATTTATTTTATTACTTTTTTCCCTTGGTTTTTTGTATACTAATTAAAATAGAGTTTTCAATATATTGTTTTTGTATGGGGGCCATATAAAAATTTCAATTTTGTATTTCTTCAAATTTAATCCCCTGAAAATTTTTATCGATTTCATAAAATTCTGTACCTTTTTTACGCAACTTTGTAATTTATTATATATGTCTAAGATCAATATTTAAGGAATAAAAGCTGAGGTCAATGTTTTTGGGACACTCTGTATATATATATATTAGAAATATGTAATAATAAAAAATTATGTAATAATAATAAAAAAAAATTCAAGTAATATTAACATCACCATAGAAGCATATATATATATATATATATATATATATATATATATATATATATATATATATATATATATATATATATATATATTAGTAGCAATCGGTACCAGAAATGAACGAAACACGTACGTAGAAGGTAAATACCTGCCATACTTCATCGTTTATTTTTCACTTAACACGGTGGTACTTGCAATACTTATCAAAGCTATCAAAGCCCAATTCCTATTTATTCTCGAATTCAAATGGGCATTGTCCCTGACGGAGGGCATTTCGAACAGACTGTACATTAGATTGCTCTGCATGTAAGTGTACTCTGCATGCTGTTTACTTCAGCATTCCTGAATAAGACAGCCATCCGCCAATAATAATATTGTGCCAAATAAATGCCAGCTGTAAACCGTTTTATTGTAGATTCTTATTAATTTGGCAATGCTCTACAACTTTATAATTAAGGAAATTGAGAAACGTTTATAAGCACAAATAACACAATACTGAAGCATGTAGCTGTTTCGATTTAATGCACTTTGTTACTCTAAATAAGTACTCGAAATACATTAAATACTCTTACATAAGTACAGTACAGTAAATACATAAATATTCTAAATACACTAAATACTAAATGCATTGAAAATGTTACTCTAAGTAAAATACACTTTATTACTCTAACTTAATAAGTAAAATACATTTTGTGCAAAGGATAAGGAAATTGAGCAACGTATATAAGCGCAAATTACACAATAATGCAGCATACAGCTATTTCGAGGATAAGCTGGAACCCGTTTGTAAGTGCAAGAGAACCAAAAAATCCAAAGTTTGGGTTCGAATTTAGAACTTCGGGTTTGTTGGATCTCTTGAAATGACGAAGGGGATCCAGCATATCCTCGAAATAGCTGCATGCTGCATTATTGTGTTATTTGTGCTTAAATACTTTGATCAATTTCCTTATTCTTTGCACAAAATATATTTTATTTATTAACGTAGAGTAACAAATTGTATTTTATTTATTAACTTAGTGTTAAGCAAAGTGTATTTTACTTATTGCCTGTTTTCTTCCATCTCCCTTTCTTTGTCGAGTTCGTTATTCTAATTTTTTAATGCTTTCCAACAGAGTTGAAAATTGTTTATGACTATGTTCATTCATTCTGTCTGTCTGTCCGTTCGCACGATAACTGCCGTAAAAATCACTTTATCAAACTAAAATTTTAGTATGTTGTTGAGACGTCTGTGGGACATATAGGAATATAAATGAATAATATCACCCAATTAGTCCAATTAGTTTTGATTGAACCCGGATTGAAAAAGTGAAATACATTAAACCCCATGGGATCTAATTTTTCAAACATTTTTTAAGCGAAGTTAAAATTAACAAATTGCTTAAAAAATGTTAGGAAATATTTAAATTAGCCCATAAACTATATAAAAAAAATTTCAGCAAAATATGTTTGGTAGTTTTTAAAATAAAAATTGAAATAATAATTGCACGCATATTATATAAAGAGATCACGTGACCCACTTCAAAACAAAATATGGCATCTATCTTGTTGTTGTTAAGGCCCAGACCGTCCGACCTACCAGAAAGGTGTAAGGTAACTGTTTTGGACGGCCGGGAAGAGGCATCCATTTTGTGTCAAAATCATGATTTTTAAAGTTATTTTTAATTTATATATAGTGTTGCATCCGTCCTAACACTGCTTTATTTTTGCGTATTTTCTGTGTATCTATATTCTGCGCTAACGGAATTACAATATTTTTGAGTTTAAATGATCCAAACTTTGATTATTTCTACAACGAAACCTAATTTTAGTGGATGCAGAATGTAAACAAGTGATTGTAAGATGAGTTATTTAAGAATAGCTGAATTTTTTTCACGCAAAATTATTTTGCTCTGGAGTCTGGAATAAAAGTGATATGAATGCAATGTATTCATTGCTTTTACATAGAGAGCCGGACGATTTATACTTCGATGACTTTATTAGAATAAAGTTCATTTTTTTCAAAAATGTTTAATGTTTTAAGTTTATATAATAAATTATTGCGCTATGGTGATAATTAAAAAAATATCCCCGCTGAATGTGTCGCAATTTAGAGTGTTTAAATAAAATTGCATTTCAGTTGGAAAGTGTTTCATAATCAATGTTTTATGCATGATTGATCTTTCTTGTTAAATTTTTCGCTAAGACCACTGTAATCCCTTTTATACGATTGGGCACGCTCACTTTAGTATAGATAGATCTAACATTTACATTGGTAGGCCTTTCCTCACAAAGTTATTTGGGTACTTACGGACTTTTCTAGGAATACAAGGGTATAATTTACAGTTTATATTGTTATAAAGTGAACTATTATTATAAAATAACTTTATGCACTAATATCTTCTATGAGATAATTTCTATCACAGAAAATACGTCCTGTTCAGCTGTTTCGAATACTTTACTTAGACAAGCATTTTTACAAAAGTTTGATTGGCTAGAATACAACAGTGACAGATTCACTAGAACAATCAGCGCTTCAATACTCCGGGGCACACTAGATGTCTGTTTTGATATAAAATGCATTTCGGACGTAGAAAGAATAGGTGGCAGAAAATAAGAACGGGGTAAGTTGGATTGCGAGCATTGAATGTTTTATGAATGGTAATAAATGCATGTATTTGTGAAAGTATAAACGTGTGATTTCATTGAAGCATAGTGTCATAATATCGTGTGTCCAGATCGCGACATTCCCTACAGATTGACATATTACTCTATTGTGAGAAAAGAAACAAATTATAATCGCTTTTTAATTTGAACTCTCTCAAAATTAATAGAGTTATTCCATGTTGTTGAAACAATTTTATATTCAGTCATTACTTGGTACCTTGGTAGAAAAATAACCGGATTTAATCACAAAAATAAGATGATTTAATACGTGTAATGATTAAATCAGGAAACAATTCAGGATTGCAGAAACTTTGTACACTGTAAAAAACCAAAGGATTGGGGCATTTTAGACACTTTAACTTGAAATAAGTAAACATTCGACTTCTAAGCCAAACTATATGCAATTTTAAACAAGAAAGATCAATCATGCATAAGCATTGATTATGAAACGCTTTCCAACTGAAATGCAATTTCATTTAAAAATCTCTGAAATGTGATACATTCAGTGGTGATATCTTTTACATTATCACAGTACTACAGTAATTTATTATACTTAAATATTTAGAACTGTATCGATATATAAATCATCTAATTCTCTATGCAAAATCAATGAATATTTCATTCATATAACTTGTATTCCAGACTCCAGAGCTAAATAATTTTGCGTGAAAAAAATTCAGCAATTCTTATGTAACTCACCTTACAATCGCTTGAGATATTTGCATTCTGCATAAGTTAAAATTAGGCTTCGTTGAAAAAATAATAAAAGTTTAGGGATCATTTAAAATCACAACTATTGTAATTGCGTAGGCACGGAATTTAGATACACAGATACACAGATAATATATGTGTGTATGTATTCAAAGTATTGGAATCGTGCCGAAGATCGGAACTCGAATTTTCGAAGGATCTACACGTTTTGTGACTTCTAGAACACGAAAAAACTATTTTTAGGAAGACGTCTGTGTGTGTAAGGGTGTATCTGTGTGTGTTTCTGCGTGTCTGTGAGGATATTGCATCCACTCTAACTGAAAAACTAATGGACCGAATTTCATAAACTTTGGTAGGTATGTTTTTTGTGGGAAACCCCGATGTTCATTAGGTTATAGTACGATTCGTAATAAAAGAATTTGGCTTCTTTGCGAAATGGCCGGCAGAAATTGCCTTTATCCACTCTAGCTAAAAACTAATGGAACAAATTTAACAAAATTTGGTGTATAATATTTCAATAATCTACAAGTGATTTATATACCAAATTTAACAAAATTTGGTATATAAATCATTTGTAGGTTATTCTAGTACGATTCGGGAAAAAGGAACGGGCTATTTTTGCGAAAAGGCCCGCAAAAATCGTTAAATATAAAAATAAAAGACTACGTGTGCTCAATTATATCAATTAAATTCCTATTTTATACGTGATTTTTGACAACAAAAATAATAAGACAAACCCCATTACTCTAGGACTAGCTGTTCTTGAGATATTCTAGTTTTTCCCGTTTACGCTACGCCACCTTTGACAATAAGTCCAGCTATCAAATGAGAACCAAATTTAAGTTTAACGTGCAAATTCAATGTCATTTAAAATATTTATGGCTGTTATTTTGTGCAGATAAACTCAAATTACTATTGAAGAAATAAAAAGAACGTGAATATGAGTCTGCAGGGAAAGACATGTGCTGCCCACATCAGAATTTTTAACAATATTACAACAGTGATTTATAGAAGTGAACGGGGATTATTTGCAGGCCATTTCGAAAAAAATGTAGGATCTATATTTAAAGATCCACCAAATTTTTGTAGAATAAAATGTTCAACAAATTTAAGCTGTGTACCAAATTTTAACTCTCTAGGATGTAGGAAAGTGCATTAAAAATGACATCAAATAAGTATATCATGAAGAGTTATATAAAATTAAAAAAAAATTTGAAAAATTGTTATCTACCAAATTTATTTTAAAATATGAAGCCTCTCTCATATACAAAATAATTAAACTCTTGGAAAGATATTTATGATATAATTTATCTCTTTTTTCTTTCTGGAGGATATCCCAAAAGTCAGAATTGAATTAAATTTGTTTTTCTCCCTATATTAAATTTTTTATTAAAAAAACTACCTAACATATTTTACTGAAATTTTTTTTATATATTTTATGGGATAATGTGAATATTTTCTAAAAATTTCGAAGCAATTTGTGAAGTTTAAATTTGCTTAAAAAATGTTTGAAAAATTAGGTCCCATAGGGTTCAATGTATTTCATTTTTTCAACCCGGGTTCAATAAAAAACTAATTGGGTGATATTATTTATTTATATTCCCATAGGTCCCACAAACCATCTGAAAAACATACTAAAATTTCATTTTGATAAAGTCATTTTTACGGTAGTTATCGTGCTAACGGACAGACAGACAGAGAGACAGACAGAATGAACACTTTTCAACTATGTCATAAACACTTTTCAACTATGTTGTAAAGTGTTAAAAATTATACTCTGGCTTCATATCTATATCCACTATACATATACCAGCAAATTTTAGTGCAAATCGCTTCAGCGGATTAAAAAAATTATGAAGCAGTACACTATCCAAATTGGGTCTAAATCGCTTCAACGATTTTCAGATTTACAAGGGGACAATGATTTTGACAAAATTCAGCTATATAATTAACCTATATTATACATGTGTTGGATTTTTTTGTCTGTCTGTATTATCTACATAATATATATGAAACTTGCCACCCGAATTGGGTCCAAATCATTTAAGTGATTTAAGCGATATCGAAAGGCCAACGATTTCGCCCACAGACTGACAAAAGTCATTTCTGGCATTTAGGAACACCACCGATGAATTTAAGGCGAAAACTCGACTTATAATTAAATCACAATCACCACACTTTTTTAGAGTACATCGGTTACAGTAAAAACTTTGCTTTATCTTATCGGCCTCCAACAGGCGCATTATGTCTGCGTAGCAGGTGGCCGTAAAGTGCTCGGGAAGCGAGCTCAGCAAGCGTTAGCGAGTTGAAGGCGAAGCTAGTTACGGGAGTTGGCGAGCAGTGGGCAGAGTCCCTAGTCAACTAAAAATTTTGAACGTTATATGTTTATAAAAAAAAGTTCAAGATTTTTAATTTTTCTCATTATTTATAGGTCAAGTCCCACGTTTATGCAAAAGTTTCTGATTGTGGCAGTTTGGACTGTGAAATTTATTCCTTCATCAGTAAGTTTTATTCCGCTATATGATATAGATAGGAAACATTTATAATTTTTATCAGAAAATATAATCCTACCCAGATGTTTGCAACACTTAGATTCCTACAAAACTTTTGTTTGCAGAACATAACTGTGACAGATTCCCTTGTGTAATCAGCGCTCGAAAACACCCGGGAATAGTAAATGTCCGTTTTGATATAAAATGCCTTTTCTGATGTGGAAAGAATAAGTGAACGAAAATATAAGGATATAACAGGGAGATTACAAGGGACTGAAGGTTTCATAAGTGGTTTGAAATGTATGTATTTATAAGATATATGTGATATTACTTATATTCACATGTAGAAAATGATAAATCAGACCAATATACATAAAAATTTAGTAAAAAATGTTTTTTGTCTTATTCCTGTGAGTTTTCGTCGAATTGTACGTGTTGTTGTTACCCAGACCGTCCGACCTACCAGAAAGGTGTAAGGTAACTGTTTGGACGGCCGGGAAGTGCCACCCAATTTAGACCGGAACCCAGTGGGGGAGGCATCCACAGGGACCGTACCCTCCCTCCCCTACCACCAACCTCTCGGAAGGACTTACGGACCCACATGTTTAACGTGATCGTACTCCGCGTGAACACGGCGGCAGTTTTGGCAGTGACTGGAATCGAACCCGGGTCTACCGAGTGCAACTCTAGCGCGCTAACCAATGGGCTACCGCGCCCCGCATTGTACGTGTGAAAAGCCTCTTACTTTCCACTTTAAACATAGCCGTAAGTTCTACTGTCGATGTTTTACGATTTGGATTACGACCAAGTGTTTTAACTACCTGGGACCTTAAATGAACTGTAAAAATGTTAGTTAAGAAATTCAAAACCGTATTATATCTGCAAATCGCTGTTTTCATGAATTAAGGATTTTTTTTCAGATTATAGCTGATTTGGAGAAGAAAAAAAATTACAGCTTTATAAAATACTTATAATAACTACCTTAATGTATGCTTCAGAAACCTGGAATCTTGCAGGACATGATGTTAAAGCTCTTTGTATCTTTTAGTGAACAATTTTAAGCAGTATTTGTGGAATTCAGAAAAATGATATGTAGAGAAGACTATACAATTTCAAACTACGCAATTTGTACAAAGTTCCTGACATAATTAAATACTTTAAGATGAACAGAATGCAATGGGCAGGACATTTGCTAAGAATGGATATCAACAGAATCACAAAAATATTTTTATGTCCACATCGATTGGGAAAAGACCTAGAGGACGAAGTTGAGATGGATCGATTGTGTGGACAAGAACATTGTGGTGTTAATTTATAAATATTTTTGAAGCATTAATCCAAGGGGTACAGCTTGGAAGAATCTTCTGGGGAAAGCCAAGGCCTACAGTGGGGTGTCGAGCCATTGGTGATGATGATGATGAAGTGTGTTAGTGATTTCCAGCACGATCACTTAAGATTTTTTCCGAGCACGACTTTGATGGTTTATCACTATCCGTCCAGACTTTAATCGAAATTCTATATTTTGCTGATTTTTAATTAATCAAATTATACGTATATTAGTTATAAACATATCCATTCAGTCACAATACAGCCTCATTCACTGATATTTTGGGGTAGTTTGATAGATTACTGCTTTCATTTAGTTGATCGAGTTAGCTCATATAGTTTCTGAAACCAGTTTTCTTTCATTCTGCGTTATATTCTTTGATCCGGTCTCAACCATTGATATTTTTATGGTAGTTTAATTGATGAAATTAAGTTTGATTGATAGAGTTTGATTTATGAAATTAACCCCCTTTTGTTATATTCTTCTTAATTACTGCCCCATTCCTCGTTGTTTTTTATATTCTTTACAAGGATTTGTCCACTTCCTCCTCCATTTAAATTCTTTCACTTTTTACCAGTAATTTAACGGTTCATATTTTTTGTTCTCTTTTATTTTAAATCTCATATCAATGCTGTCTTTTAGTCCAACTTCCCTCGTCTTTGTGTGCGAGAGCGGTGTGTGTGGGAGGGGTATCGGCATGTGTTGATAAGTTTATAATTAGGTTTCATTTTTAATGGCGGATACCCCACTAGCGAATTTTTGCTTTGGATGTACGTGCTCTGTTTGTTCTAACTTCTTTTTGTCTGCTAAGTTGCCGTTCGTTCTTAGCTGTTGTTAGCGCGTAAACTGTTTTTATGATCTGAGGAAGAGGGCTCAAAACACCTTCGAAACAATTGTATTCGCATAATTGACCCATACTAGCTTTCTACAAGGAAATATTGGAAAGTTATGTAACAGTTCAACTCTAATATCTTTGAAACTAAATTTTAAAATACATTTATTTCTCCCGCGTCTCACAATATTTATTTATTTTTAAAGATATACAGACAAATGCTCAGTTTTCTTTTATAACTAAAATGTATTCCCCTAAAACTCTGTGTGCTCAATGTTATTAAGCTTTTATTTGGGATTTTAATTAAAAGAGTTCAACATGTAATTATTTGGCTCCTTAATAGGATTATCAACGCTGCAAGTATGGCATTTTGCGGTGTGACAACTTTCCGTCCAGCACTCTTTATTATTTCGAAAGCTCCTAATTAAATTAAAAATTGAATCTTATTTTAAGAAACGATGAATTCAAGAGAGTACGTTACAACATCAAAGAGACATTTATAGCAAGAAATATTTCTGATAAGATGTAGTGAATTGGATTAAACCACGGTTTTATTACGTGAAACATCTTAAGGCCCGGGATGTGGAGTAAGTCGTGAAAGAAATGTGACGGGGATGAAAATAAAATATGTAACGAAAGTGCCACCCTATTTTTACAAATACCTAATAGGAAATAGTTGTTATAATTTAAAGGTCTACATCACTTGACTTTGGTGATAAATTCAGATTTATTGGCGCGAATTTGACCACAATATAACCAAGTTGGCAATTTTGAGAGCGTTCTGGAAACTTTTCGAATTTTATAGAGTGACTTCATAAGTTGTGTGCTTTTTCCAGAACTTTCTGCAGAGGGCATATTAGCTCATATTCGTTTAGTTGGGTCGCTGACGTGATACGAGTAAAGGTGAATTGGGAATGCGTCAGTGTCTGAGTAAATCATGAAAAAAATATGACGGGGATGAAACGAAGTTATGTAACTGAAGTGCCACTGTAGTTGCACTGTTGAACTCAATACAGAACCCAATATGTAACTATTCCTCTGAATATATATACCTTTTAAGCTGAATTATTAAATAATTCTAGCAGAAAAGTATAATGAATAAATTTTAGATTTGCAACATCAGTGCATCGACATCTGCGCTATACACTAGTATGCGCAAATCGTGCATGCTAGTTAAAAAATATCAAAAGCATTCCCTAGGTATCCTGAACAATCATCATACACATTACTTTTCATCAACCTTTCCCCATTCGAAATATGTGAAAAGTGCGATGTTTCACACCAATCTATAAATAACAGAGCTACTCACTATTTTTTTATTACTTTCCCTACAATGCAATATATATATATATATATATATATATATATATATATATATATATATATATATATATATATATATATATATATATATTTTCAAAAAGAAAAGAGGTATGGATGGAAACAATATACCAAAAGATGGCCGGGGGGAGTTGTGACCCCCTCACCCCGGTTAAGCATGCTTTGCGTCGCGACAACACTCCCGGAGAGCCGGTATATTGCAAAAAAGAATACGAATGTATCAAATTGTAAGATGTAAATAGACAACATACACAAACAAATATAAGATATAAGATATAAGATATACATTAAATTAGGATACAGGATGGGGCAAATCCGTTTTCCGTATATTACTTTAATACCTAAACTTCATAAAGATCCTGTTAAATTTCGTCCCATTATAAATGGTTTTCAATCATATTTGACAACAGCTAACAAAAAACTCTTATATATTTTAAAAATAGTAATGATTAAGATTAAAAATAAAGGTGCATATTTTATTAGTAATAGTATAGAAGCTATTAAAAAAATAAATGTAATTAATGAAAATTTGTATTTTAAAAGTTTCGATTTTAATGATTTGTTTTCAAATATAAACATCAAGGACTTATACGTTATTGTCATGGAGATATACGAAAAATACAATCTGCAGTCGATTATTGACAAATATAAATTTAAAACATTGGTGGAAATGGTTTTATTCGAAACTGTACTGTTTGATGGCACATCTTATTTTAAACAATTACATGGTATACCCATGGGGGGTGGTTGTTCATCAATACTTGCTGATATATATCTGAATAAATATGAAGATGGAACACATATATTAAACGAAATTCTGTTCATTCGCTACGTTGATGACATTTTGGTAGCGTATCCATGGGAAGCATATCAGATGGATTTTACTTTCTATCCACAACATTTAAAACTTACTGAAACTCCATATAATGTCAACAAAAGTCTAAATTTTCTAGATATAACGATATACAAGCAACCAGGTGGTTCTACTGGTTTCTGTTTGTACGATAAACGCAACGACTTCCACTTCAAAATCAATTATATCATAAACTGGAACTCATGTATGCACAAAAATGTTTTTAGAAATATTATACTGGGACAATTAATACGTAGTCAAAGAATAAACAGTAAAATGGAAGATCGATATTTATGCGATTATCGTTTCCTACAAAACACCATCTCACAGGGTTTTCCCAAGTATTTTTTAAGTGACATTATCTACAAATTTTATAAAATAACTGTAACCGATAGTTACCGTTTATATTTAAATAAAACTGATGGCAATATACATACTGGATTGTCACAGGTAAAGCGTGTGATAACTGATACGGGACCTCTTGAATAGGGTCTATTGTATAATACGTTATGGAAGTCTGCATCGTCTTGTATGAAACAATATTGATGTACATCTGCATGTAATATGCTGTTGATTGTCATTCAGGTATATGGTTTTAGAAATAGACTTTGTTATTATTGTTCTATTATGTGTCAATATTTAAAGTCTTCTTTAAGTAGAAGCTAAGTAATGTTGATAATTTATACTTGTGAACATGTTTCAAACTTTATTCAAACACTTTTTAAATATATTTCAAACATTTACTGTTGATGAATTTTGATAGGGCTGGATCTCGACAATTATATCTTATATTTGTTTGTGTATGTTGTCTATTTACATCTTACAATTTGATACATTCGTATTCTTTTTTGCAATATACCGGCTCTCCGGGAGTGTTGTCGCGACGCAAAGCATGCTTAACCGGGGTGAGGGGGTCACAACTCCCCCCGGCCATCTTTTGGTATATTGTTTCCATCCATACCTCTTTTCTTTTTGAAAATATTTTAATCCTCTTTTTAGTGCAGCTTTGCGCCTTTTAAGTGTGATTTCAGATGATTTTGTAATGTTGTATTTCACGGTGTTTTCATATTATATATATATATATATATATATATATATATATATATATATAAAGGAAAATTATAGTTGAATCTGCTTACTTGGTGAGATTTCTGATCTCACTAAGTATAATGAGCCCATACTGAGATTTTGAATTTTAAAGACGAAACTACAAACTCTTAAAAGGTTCAATGCAGGATTATACCAACTTTGCTCCCGTTTGAGAAGCAAAATTTTGTAATTTCCCGGTTTAACGAGCTCGTGAAACAGTAAATCAAATTAAATGTCATAAAAGAAAAGAAAATTAAAAGCAAAAAGAAAATATCTTCCTTCATTCATGAATGGATGTAGAAGTGAAAAGCATAAGGTGGGTTGTGGTTGTTATTAGATCTAAGCACGGACACTCCAAAGAAATATCTTGCACACATAACTCAGAAAGCTCATTAATGACAAGTCTTGCACTGCGGTAGCTACAAAGTTGGAACGTTCAAGCGACGAGCCGAGCCCCAAATGTCAATCGTTCCGCCATTTGCCGCATGTGGAACTGATATCTAAGTGAAGGAACAGTGTCGCGAAGACCAGTAAATATACGTCCAAGGGTCATAACCGCTCAGGATAAGTTTTCTGTATCTGCAAGCACAACTCCACAGGTCAATCACTGCACATCAGCTTGCTTCCGACCTTGCAGCGTTAGCAGAAAGAGAGGTATATCCGCAAATTATTTACAGACGGCTACATGCAGGTCATCTGTTTGCAAGACGATCAGTGGTTTGAGTCCCACTGACGTCTTCGCACAGATGGGTCCGCATAAACTGGGCTCAAGATCACCTCAACGGGACTCTACAACAATGGGGTACTGTGCTCTTTACGGATGAATCACGTTTTGGTGTACAGAGGGATTCCCGAAGGTTATTGGTCTGGAGAACGCCTGGAACTCGCTATCACGCCAGCGACATGCGCAAAATGCATGCATACAGAGGCGGTGGTTTGATGGTTTGGCAGGGATATCGGCGCCATGGCTGATCTCCACATCTTCCCTCGCGGTACTGTGACTGTAGTGCGGTATAGAGATGACAATATTGCTCAATATGTTCGCCCATTTCTTGCGACCATGGGTTTTGATACCATTTTTATGAACGATAGTGCACGAGTTCACAAGGCTCGCATTGTCGGCCAGTACTTAGAATCGGAAACGCTGCTTCGTATGGAATGGCCATCGATATCACCCAACTTGAATTCCATCGAGCATGTATGGGACTTGCTTGGTAGACGTTAAAGTTATCTCACCATGATCCTCCTTGGAACTTTTACGAGCTAAGAACATGTCTGCTCCGTGAATGGGCACAGATACCCAAAATCGCCATTGATGATCTTATTCTTGGCACGAATCGACGCTGTCGGGCATGTGTTTCCAGCAGAGGTCATCACATTGCGCATTGTCAGACCTCCACTAATGAACTGTTTTTGCCACCCCAAATCCTATGTTTTTGTTTATCTCTATTATTTAAATATTTATTGATAATTTTCTTTGCATTTTTCCCACGCTAGTGGCTTTTGTTATACCCCATGATCTGTGAAAGTTTCAATGAATTCGAATTAACACGTTTTTTTTTCACTTTGTTGCTTAACTTTTAGACATGAGTGCATAACTGATACAAAACTGAGTATCAAAACGTCATGTTTTTCTCATTTTTACTTTCCCTTCACTACATAGTATATGTAAAGAGAAATCATTGTGATGGAGTCAAAAATGCGCTTCTCCGATTTTGTTGGATTAACACGCTTATAGTATCACTGAATACTAATAAATCACTTTTCAATTATGTGTCCGTGTTCGTCTATCTGTCTGTGAAAGCAACATTCCTTGTAAAAATTTAGTAAATCGAATGAAATTTGGTAAGATTATTTCTGTCGATGAACGCCAAAGGCTTCTTGATTTTCGTAGATCAAGGAAACGCCCTCAATGTTTCGAATATTGTTTAAAATATTAAACCGTTATAAAAATATTTCAAAATATTACGTAAATAGCTAGTTTATATGAAGTTTTTCGTTTGAAGGGAATGACTTCTCTTATAGAAAGTTTCCATTCGTTGTTCTTAAGATATTGCAGATTTTGAATCGAAAATAGAATCAATATAAAAAATATTACTTGCTATTATCAAATAAGTGAATTCTTTATTAGCAATTTCAGTGAAAAATTAATAGACATTCACATCGTTTAGGAGTTATGAGGAGCCTTTCTCGAGATATTGGACATTTTATTTTTCCACATGAAGTCCGATATCTATCAAACCAAATGAACATATTAGATGCAGTTAAATTCGGAGCGAGTATTTTACTCAATGAACGCCGAAAATTGATTTTTTTTAAAGTAAACGGAAGCCCCTCAGTTTTTAAAATATTTTTATTTTCGAAAATCGAGAAAACGCTATAGAAAACTAACGTTTATTGAAAGACAACGTTTAGAGATCATCAAAAAAAGTTATAGAAAGATAACGTTTATAGAAAATCGAAAAAAAAATGTTTATGAGAGATAATGAAAATAGCAATTTTATTAAATGCAAGTTTTTATTTAAAACCAAATGGCATTAATTTAAAGACTCTAATATGCACCATTCTCAAGATATTTCACATGTTTTATCTCCTTTCTGGTAGGTCGGACGGTCTGGGTTTCAACAACAACATGTTTTATCTAAAACGAAAAAAATGATAAGAATATAAATCTGTTTACTATTTGTAAATAAGTAATTGTTGAAAGTGTTTTAACTAAAAACAAATGTACTTCATTGCTTAGAAACCATCACGAGGTGTTTTCAAGATATTAGAAGATTTGCATTTTCATAGGAAGCACGATATCTCTCGACAGAATCAACCGATTGCCAAAATATTTTGTCGTATTCAATTATTAACTAAAAAGTCTATTGATTTTCAGATAGATAGAATAATAAGAAAGTTTTAAATAGAATTTATTAATCCGTTGTAAAAGTCATGCATCGCATTTTTTATTGCTTATGTTTCTATACTTCATTTGTGCTTGAGAAGGTCAATTTTATCATTTTAAAAAATCGTTTATTTTAGTGATAATACATTATTCTTCACATTAAAGCTTTTTTTACCGACGGTGATCAAAATTACTGTAAATACTTTAAATCTAATTCCTTAAAACAAAATGAATTCACACACAAAATTTCAGACATTCCTTTAACAAAACGGACGTGAGTGTCTTTACAACATTTTCTTCTCGTATCACAGTATTTAATAAAACATTCTATAAGTTTTCGATGCTTATTATTCCCGCATATCACTTATAAGACTTAGAGAAAAGGAGGTTGACAACCTGAAAAACTAAACAGGATTTTGTGTATTTTTTCAAATTCACCGCGTTTTATGACTTAACAATTGAAGAAAACCGGTGTGTTGAAACAAAACTGCATTTACTGTTCTACGAAGCAGCATTAAGTCCGGGCGTACATACATGGTCCTACGCGTGCTCTGTAGAAACAGGGAAAATTTCGAAAAACTTGTTACTCAATTTGTTAGAACTTCCTACGCTTTCCCCCACTTCAGAATTTTACAGAAAAAGAAAAGCGTTATATTTTTTTTTCCTGTTCAAGCAAAAAGAAAAGTATTTGCTGTAATAGGTATTTTCTTTTCCACTCAATCAAATTTGGCAATTGAATGACACAATTCCTGTGGCACATTACGAAAGAAAATAAATCAAAGTAATAGCGTCTTATCAATCACAAAGGCAAATTACAGGAAATGTAAATTGCAGCAATAAATGGTATCTAGAGAAAAGTAGAGTAGTATCAAGTAGTATCATAGTAATATCGAGAAAAGCATGAGACGTTGCGCTTTTATTAATTTACGTAAAATCTTTTAACATCTAGGATAATTTTTCCTACTAAAATGTGATTATATTCATAAAAATGGTGTTATTATATTGCAAAAATAGTGAAACTATTACACGAACTTGATAAGGTGCTTAAAGTTATATAAAAAATTCCCACTCATCCACTCAAATAAAAAGTCCTTCTGAATCGATATTCATCAAAATATGTCAAGGTAATAAACATTCATATTTTTAATAACAATTTCTTAATTTATATTGCACATAAAAATTATTTAAAAAAAGAAATATTACGTTGATTTTGTTTGGGTTGTTTAATAGTAACGTAATAAAAAAAACCACAGTACCAATCCTGAATATCTTCATATATATTTACTCTAATAAGAAATCATGCCTTTTCTGCCTCAATTGAGCTTTCTTACGCCAAACTCAACATCTATTTTATATGTATGAAACAGTTATTCCCACAGCGGAATTTATTTATTAGAATTTTATGGAAGTTTCTATGCGCATACATAAAAGGAAACATTTGATGTAACCAATTTATTTTGTTATGTAGGTTCATTGAGATGTGTTCATTTGTCACGTAGAATAAAAAAATGAACATGTATTTAAATACACAGAACTTGTAGTTTTATCCTAGCGTAATTGTCACTATTTTAAATCACTAAGGAACGATATATACAAAGTGAACCTCGAAAGCTTATTCCCTAATTCAGTTCTAAAAAGCATAACAAGCGTTAAAGCGAGACTACAAAGCTAACCATTTTAGTGTGCAAAATATATTATTTCTATATACAAGTTGGAAATGCTACTTAATTACATTATTAAAAACAAAATATTTTAAATAAACATATCGCACGTCGGCGTCAATAAAGTCACAACTCAATAAACCCCATTTTTCAGTATGAGCAAAAAACGAAAACAATAATGCATTGAATCTTTAAGAGAGCAAGTAACCGATTGACGCATGCATTTCAGGGCGAGTTTTGCAACTACGGAACTATCATTCTGCATGATTATAATTTCGATCCTCGCTAATCTAAATATGACATTAATTCAAAGTCGCCATTTTTTTAGTTGTAACGTTGCCAGCTTGCGATATATAAAATGTTTAGACACAATTTATATTTTTACTATAAATTAATAACAATTAGAATTTTAATTGTGTATGGCATTTCCTTTATTGCGCATGATGTCATAGATTCTGTTTTCCATAGAAGAAACCATATTTTGCAAAATCTCTGGATTAATTTCATACCAAATTTTCTCTATGGAAGTCTTTAGTTGTTCTATAGTAAAATATTGTCTACCATTGACATAAACTTTTGGGGTCAAAAATCCCAAAGTTCTCAGTGGGACTGCGGGAATGTACGCTTAGTCTAAAACCGAAATAGCTTTCTGTTGAAACCACATTTTCGTCGCTTCCGGTTTATGAATAGGATCACGATTCTGATAGAAAATCCGTTCAGGAACTCCAAACAGTTCACCAAAAGTATTAAATTGTTCTCCAGAGTCTTTTAGATAATCTTCAGATGTGTCCCTTCTACTTGTTTATGAAAGGAATGCTTGTCTGTTGAAGCCACATCCTCCCTAGACTATCATGAATCTACCACCTTGCTGCCTACTGTAAAAACTCTTTGTTCCTTCTTCAAATTGTGCAAATGTGATTCCAACTATCTGAAGCACCAAGTTCCCCTTTTTTCTAGTCACTAAATTTGACTGATAACCATTGGTCCCTAAAGAACACGTGCTTACGTGCTCATTGCAGACATTGTTTCAATTTATTGTTTCAACCGTGGTTTCAGAGCTATTTTATAATAAATTACTTCACGTTCTTTTATCCTTCGGTTAATGATATCTTTTCAAATTTGAAGATCGTTTACTCTTTTTGTTATCACTCAAGGAGATTCTTTTCGAAGATGCCATCATCCAAATTCCTCTATCATCACCTGAAGAGGTAGAATGCGACATCCCAGATTGCTATTTTGTCTTGCGTTTTAATGTATTTAATTGAATATCAATTACCAATAATGTTTTCTCCTCCAAATTTAACATCTAAAACTGAAAATACCTCCAGTCCAGTTAATTTCTGAGCTTTCGGCATTTTGATGAAATATCTCAAATGAAAGTTATATTAGTTGCTCACGAAGACAGTTCTTTACTCAGTTCCACTACTAAAGAAATTTACGCTTATTCTTTCTCTATAATTATTATAAACCCTGTGGCAAAAAAATATATGCACCCATAAAAAATAGAGCTACAGCCGCGAAACTCGGCATACAAATGTCGTTTTAAGAGTTACGCAGATATCAACGCCAATGCCATACTGTGAGCGCCAATCATGTTATAAGGCTCATGTAATGCCCATAAGAACGATGCATCGTGCAGCATTTAAAACGGCCGGTGTTCTCACTCTCAGGCAAATGGAACTGGATTATCTGCTTTGATATGGCAAGTTGTGTATAAAAATGCCTTTGAGGCGTACTCGATGGCGCTACGAATAATTGTATTTAGAGAGAGGTCGCATAATAGGTTTAAGAGAAGCTGGTTGGTCCAACAGACATATCAGTCGCCATTTTGGTCGAAGTGATATGGTAGTTGCTCGGTTTCGGCAGCAGTAGATCGTAGAAGGCACATGTAACCGTCGCAGACGCTCAGGACGTCCCAAACAGACAACTTTTCGAGAGGATCGTGCAGTTAGAAGAGGAGCCACGTCTACACTAATGGCGTCGCTATCAGTCATTCGAAGACATTTGCTATCCTCCATGCATTCTGTATCAAGGGGTACTATTCGCAGACAACTGGCAGAAAGTCAGATTAGGTGTTGGCATCAGGCAGTCATACATGCACGCAGATATCATTGAATAAGTGGTTGATTCGTGTCTAGAAATGCTTAAAACTCGTTATTCATTCGTTATAATTGGAGAATCGAAATTTAAACTCTATTACAATACTTTCCCTTTATTTATACTACGTGCTTTGGAGAAAGTAAAAATTTTAACTCCTTTATAAAGCACGCATCTTTAATACAGCACTGAACTCTTGCTTGCATATCGTTAATGAACTCCTCAAAAGAAAAAAAAATACGCAATATAATGCAATGATGAGACCACTTACTAAATCTGCGCTGCGTGCGTCCTGTTATTGGCTGAGCATATACGGACACATTAACGCAGTGGAGGCCCTATTTACTTTTTGCACGAGTCCGCCTTCTGGTCTGAAAGGGTTACTAGCTTCAGCTTATGATCAGGAAATTAGATAATGGCCAAGAAATAGCATTAGTACCGAACGCACATCGAATCGGTTAAATAAACGGAGGCTCGCGCGGCTTAGACATGAAATTGGATTTCTTTAAGTAGGGCGGTGAGACAGAAAGAAAAGTCTGGTGGGAACAATATATGATTTTTCCTACAGATTGGCAGAGTATGTTTAGTCATTTACATAGTGCATATAATTTTATTAAATATATTGCTCAAAAATAAGCACTAACAACAGTGATAAGCTCATTTCGGCATCAATGCTGAATTTATTTGACCCTTAGTGACATCATACATTTTTCTAGTATCACCCATTATAGAGTTATATAGGGTGACCCATCCAATGTTAAAATTATATAATGTACTGAAAAATTAAAATAGTAGAACTTTTTCAGTTAGGTGGCACTGATATACCCTCGAAAATATATTCAAAATACCGTCTGCGGGTTTTAATACTTCTGACAACAACTATAGGACTATTTCTTTTATCAATAGAAAGACATGACTTTTTCTAGCGTGCAAGGAATTTTATTTAACTCAATATTTCTCTAGTCATTCTTAGGAGAGTATCATTGAAGAGTTTCAGCAACTCAATCTCTTTTTCAGGTAGTTTATCCGGAAGTAGTTATTCCGGTAGTTTATCCCTATTATCACTTTGTCGGAATCAGCTCCTGTTTCTCGAAATTTATTTACTAACCTCGTAGTTGCTGAAACGGGCGCCAATTGTATACCTCCGGCTTTAATGTGTGCTTAATGTGGTGTGTACAGTTAACAATTCTTTCTTTAGCAGTACATTTCAGGTATTATACAGGAGAAAAGAAAAGTATATTTTTATTTTTATTAATCATAGCGAAATAAGCTATTTCTTATTAAGAATATTAATATACTGAAATTTGTTAAAGATGAGGATTAACTTTGAGAAATTGTACCCAATAAATAAAATACTTCTTATTTTTTTTACTTTCCCTGCAATACATGGTAATGTATAGGGAAAGTATTGGAATCATGTCGAAAATCGCAACTCGAGTTTTCGACGGATCTACACGTTTCAAGACCTCTAGAATACGAAAAAACCATTTTTAGCGTGACGTCTGTGTGTGTGTCTGTGTTTCTGTCTGTGCAGATTTTGTATCCACTCTAACTAAAAAACTAATGGACGGAATTTCACAAAATTTGGTAGGTAAGTCACTAATGGGCGTGTCTGGTGCTGATTAGTTTTGAGTACGATTCGGAATAAAAGAACCTGCCTTTTTTTGCGAAATGGCCCGCAAAAGTTTGCATCCAGTCTAACTGAGAAACTAATGGACCGAATTTCACAAAATTCACACTCATCTACCGAATTTCACAAAATTCGGTAGATGAGTCACCTGTGGGTCACCTTGGTGCTGATTATATTTTGGTACGATTCGAAAAAAAATAACCTGCCTTTTTGTGCAAAATAACCCTCAAAAATCGTCAAAATCTAAACTAAAGAACTACGTATGTTCAAATATATCCATTAAATGCTTGTTTAATACGTAATTTTTAACGACGAAAAGAATAAGACCAACCCTATTACACTAGAACTAGCCATTCTCGAGATATTTTAGTTTTTCGTATTTTCTCTACGCCAACTTTGAAAATAAGTCCGGTTACCGAATGAGAAAGAAAATTGAATTAAAAGTGAAATAAATTTAATTAAAATAAAGAGAACGTGGATATAAGTCTGCAGGGAAAGTCATGTGCTGCCCACATCAGATTTTTAAAT
Source organism: Amaurobius ferox (assembly GCA_951213105.1). Taxonomy (NCBI): domain Eukaryota; kingdom Metazoa; phylum Arthropoda; class Arachnida; order Araneae; family Amaurobiidae; genus Amaurobius; species Amaurobius ferox. The sequence continues at coordinate 135,187,724 of OX578133.1, read as the reverse complement.
CACTAATTAATCGTCCAAATTTTCGTAGCACTACATTTAAAAGTGCGATACAATATAATTTTTTATCTTTATCTTTAAATACATATTAGGATAAACTGAGGTGAAGACGCAAAGTGTAATCTAGACTATTTTAATAAATATTTTAAAACTTTTAATGGATTTATGGCCACAAATGATGGACAACTTCTATAAAATTAAGTAAATCCAACAGTAGACATATTGCAAATAAATAACAGTATGGATAAAAATATTTCTAGTTTCATGGTTAATTCTTGTGCAATTGAGTGGTATGCTGCTATTTTACATTTTAATTTTTATGTATACAATTTAGAACAATTACAAATAATTGTGGATGGCACTTGTATTCCCAGAAGAACTAAATACGTTCTCTCTCGCTTCCCTATGTAGAAATAGAAAATTAACAATTGTGGTATCTTATACTTCGGAAGATTTGAGATAATTACTAGCTGCAGAAGCACAACTAGGAAAAGAATTATTCCTTATACATGGCTTTTCAATCAGTTAATCCAAACCGTTAATCGTGCATTATTCTCGCCTTATACATATATATTTTGTTAGTTACACATTCTTAGAATAATACAATTAATACATTCTTAGAAAGCTTATCCACTCTTTTTATTTTCACAAAAACTGGTCTTTTTATGAGATAGCTATTTTGTGCATACGTTGATATCATGTCTTTACCGTATATAGTATATTTCGCGTATTTGAATATAAAAATGTTTTTTTTTAAACTGCCGGCAAAAGTTTGGCTGTTTTGTTACTTATTTGTTGAGACATACTTTTAGCTAAAATTTCTTTAACTTTATCTATGGAAATAACTCTTTCGTTATAATATGTAGTTTGGTTTATCCACACTTTATATTTTCACAAAAACTGGTCTTCTCATGAGATAGCTATTTTGTGCATGAATTGAAACCACGTCTTGTACTGTATATGGTATATTTCGCGTATTTGAATGAAAACATTTTTTTTTTAAACTACTGGCAATTAAAATTTGGCTGATTGGTTACTTATTTGTTGAGACATATTTTTAGCTATTTTTTAACTCTATCTATCGAAATAACACCTTCGTTACAATATGTAGTTTGGTGACCCCGAAAGTGCTGTTATTTGGGTGTAAAAAATTATGATTTTTAAAACAAGAATTATACCTTCATTAATTTAAATCCAATTTTTTCAATAAAATCAGATTATTAATATTTATGAAACCGCCGACGCGGTGGTAGAACGGTCAAGGCAAACGTTTCCAAGCGATCGTTCGGTGCCGGGTTGTGGGTTCAAGTCCCACCTTCAGACATGGATGTTGTGTCGTTGGGCGCGGTGTGTTCCTATCCCCACTGATGCGCTGGGGCAACGTCATGTGACGGCTAAAAGGTTCACGGTTCTGCCGGTGTATAGGCGAATGATGAAAATCAAATGTATATATATATATATATATAATATATATATATATATACATATATATATATATATATATATATATATATAATATATATATATATATATATATATATATATATATATATATATATATATTATATATATATATATAATATATATATATATATATATATATATATATATATATATATATAATATATATATATATATATATATATATATATATATATATATATAATATATATATAT
>OX578133.1:135114717-135182217 GCA_951213105.1 Amaurobius ferox | reverse complement strand
GAACGTCTGCGCCCCGTAGGTCTTGTCTGACCCAATCTTCCTTACTTCCTTGTTAGAAATAGACATATAAAAAATGGAAGGAAGTACAATGAATCAAAGTAGTACAAGGAATATGTATCCTCACAAGAGATTACCACAAAACTCGAATTTCAAATGAAAACATAAGTTCACTGTCAATTATATCAACGATAGACTAGACGCTAAAAGCGAATGGTTGGCCGTTTCTAGTTAGCATATCTATTTGCAGCTGTCAGCAAATGGTGAACTATAATCGCACCGAACACCTGCACCTTGTAAGCCTTCTCTGCTACAGTTTCCATTGCTTCCTTGATAGAATGGAAAAGAAGGAAGTACAACGAATCAAAGTCTATATTCTCACAAGAGATTGCCGTAAAACTCGAATTACAGATGAAAGCGTATGCTTACTGTCGAATTAATTAATGGCAAACTAGACACTAAAAGAAGACAGTTGGCAGTTCCTATTTAGCATATTTGACTTCAGATGACAAGAAAACGTTGAGCTATGATTTCTCTGGACGTCTATTTCCCGGAGGTCCTCTTTGCCCCAGTCTCCTATTTTCAGACATGTGAAGAAGAAAGGAAGTGCAAAGAATCGAGGAAGTACGAGGAATATGTCTTCTCACAAGAAATATTTTCATTCATTCTGATTAGGGATCTTTTGCAATCAGATATACCGATTATTCAAGCAATTTAGGGGAATAACTTACAATATACGTGTAAAAAAATAACATGTATGTACAGAAGAAAAAAATTAGACACATATCTTAAATATTTAAATATGTATTTCATAATTATTGGATAAATTAAAACAAGAATAAAAACCAACGGTTTACAGGCATTCTTTTGAATGCACGCCCGCTACGTACTAAATATATGGCGATGAATACATTTGCATTCAAACTTAGAATTACAAATTTTTCTTCGATTTAAAATAAAACCTGCATATGAAAAAGCATTTATGAAAGTGCATTTATATAAATTGAAAATTAAATTAAATGGGAATTACTCTAATTACCAAAGTATCTTCAGAAATTAAGTTAAAATTCCGAATTGCGCATTTTTTTAGAAGTGTATCCATTTCAAAAGACAAAAAAAATAATAACATTCATTATCAAAATACAGCTTCTTCGAATATCTTTGTTACGTGGACAATACTAAAATGCACTTTTTTTTTCGTGGTAAAGTATATCATTCCATAAACATTTCAATTTTTGATACTTTTTAAACTTTTCTTTTATAGCAATTGAGTTATGAGAGGGATACAAAAAAGTAGAAGCTAAAAAGAATCTGCAAAGCAACTTTTTATTCTTCTCTTTTGACACTAATTAACGAAACAAGACTAACGAGGAAATAAGAGAATCTTAATTGATATTGCACGTGACTGATTTCTTAAAGTTTTCAGAGCACATACTTAAAACACTCGCTAAAATGTGATTAGTAAACCTACATCTTAAACATAGTTTAGGTAAATTATATCAACTAAAGTAGTAATTTTTATAACAACGACTTGTATTTTTAAAAGTTTTGTACGTTTTTTTATTCAAACATGGGTTAATACTTGTTGATCGATGATATAAGGTATTTTGTGACTCCTTTACGAAAATTTGACAATTAATATAGCTTCTTATCAGGCCCGGTTACGACCGACGGGATTTCTGGAGATTTCCGATGGACCGGGTCTGTTGGATTATTTTTTCTTTATCGATAATGTGTACTATGAGCCGAAGTTGAATGGGCCAATCATGCCCCTTTTTCCAGGACTGTTCTTGGACCTTGTATCCGAGCCTGGATTTTATAAGCACTACTTAATACATCATTTTTTTAATATACATATACAGCTGTGGATGCAATATTTATTTACTTGCTACCGGTTCTTTGAATGGAATAAGCTGATATTTTGTCGCCGGAATTCTAACTGCAGATTTTTCAAAACAGCAGAGACCTTCGCGAAGAGAAAATCAACAGATGTGGTGATCATGCCGATGTCATCTCACCCCTTCCCAACCCTAGCGGTGAGTTACGGAAATTTCTCTTCTTAGTGTTCTACTGTGACCCACTATAACTATTCTCGTAAAACTTCGTAATTTCAGCTCAAGCTATTGGGAAGATATTATGATACCGCCGCTGTGTCCTTCCCTCCTCTTCTGACAGGGATTAGTTAATTAAAGAAATATACTCATTTTAATGGTTATCTAGGTGAACATAATTTATATAAACATCGTAGTATAATATTTTATTCATAACTGGAAGGGTTGGGGAGATACTGTAAATATGCCACTCGGTCATTCCCACTTAGTACTTACTTTCGCATTTTCTTAGGATTACAGAACGATTTCTATTCATTACCTTTCACGCATGAAGAATATCCCTATATAATTGGAGATTCTAACCTTAAGGAGTTGCAGAGATACATGTCCCTTCAGATATTCCATTCTTTCTGCTCCTCCCCCCCCCCGTAAGGGTCGGATAGAGATATCCTATTTAGCGCTTATCTATGACGCATGAAGAACATCTCTATAAAATATCAGATTCCTATCTTGAGGGGTTGAGGTGATACGGTGATTATGTTATCAGCCTTTTACTCCTTCTTATCGTCTTAGAGGTGTTTATCTGTAATATTTGAGGAGCATCCTTGTAAAAAATTATTCCCTAGATTGAGCGTTTTGGGAGATACGCTGACAAGCAAGTTTGTTAATGTTTTGCCTCTAATATACTCAGAATGAATTTACTATGCTACAATTTTGCCAGCCTTTGTTGAGATCGACAAATTCACAGCCCACGTCAAATTTCAAGACTATTGAGCTCAGGATACATGCAGCTGAAATGGTCAAATTCATACTCATATAACCAGCTTAAAGATAGCATTCCCGAAACTAGGACTGTGCTTCCATTGTTTTAAAGAAGGATATTTTTTGCCACTAAAACCAATTGATACCTTTAATTAGTTATAATCTTCTGTAACTAACCTTAATTTTCATATTACAATATCTTGTCAAATGCAATGTTTTAGACAACGCGACACTAAAACTGTTTTCGGGATTTCTTTACTGCAAAATAAAAGTAGGAAAAATGTTTTCTTTTAGGAAACACAAATCTTTCTGGACCAAGATACATCTTAACTGGAGATTTCCAGGGGACGGGACACCAGATAAATGAATCGAGTCTTGGATAGAAAGGTGTATGCATATTTTTTGTAGGGGTTTTAAATCTACTTTAAACTGTAGCTCATGGTCAGAGTTGATCTTGTCTACAAAAAACAGTAGAACTCCAAAATATAATATGATACAGTTTAATCTGAGCATCGACGTAAACATCAACGTGAGCATCGGCGTAAGCTTTAATGTGAGCATCGACGTAAGCATCAACGTGAGCATCGACGTAAGCATCAATTTGAGAATCAACGTGAGCATCAACGTAAGCATCAATATGAGTATCAACGTGAGAATTGGTGAGCGCACCGACGTAAACATCGACGAAGAATGTTTTATCGTTAAATTCTATATTGAACCAATAAAATTTATTCTTTCTATAGGCTAAAAGAATGTTTTTCTACAGAACACCTGGGTGCATATAATTTTACAATGGATGAAATTTTTGAGATTGATTTGATGTTTAATCGATAACGGATGTTTCTGACGCGCATCAAAGACATTTTTTACGAATGGCACAAAATGTTACGCCGGGAAAAAAATAGCCGAATAAATAGTTACACGATAACAGAAAAAATGTCAAAACCGTAAACAGATCCATCATTTCTGAAGGTCCAAGAAAGTTCATATTTACAGTTAATTACTGTTCCTCTAAAGCTTTTACAGATATAAAATGAAACCAATATGACCTGAACTTATAAATTGTTGATGAAAGTAAAAATTTCAAAGAGAAATTTTAAAAATGTTACAAAATAACCTGCTAAAAACAGTTATTTAATAAAATTCTAATGCATCCAATACGTTATTTTTACATCAAATTAAGAAAACTGTATGGCATGGAGCAATGACTTAAATTAGAGCTTATATATTTTACAACATTGCTGCAAACCAGTTGGCTTATTATTGTTATCGATTGAAATGAACGTATCAAATTTCCAGAAAATTGTTTTATAACTTTGAGATATATCACGTCTTTTGTGGGGGAAAGTCAAATTTTTAATATCCCGAGGACGACTTGAGATAACCCCTAAACAGTAGCGTCAGTTTATTTCTGGTAACTCACTTTATAATGTCAAAGAAAGAAAAACTCTAAAATCAGAAAATTTTCATATTAAAACATCCATGACATTTTGTGCATGGATTCAATTAATAATCATATATGTTAATCTTCCTACATCACCTAATAGCTCCAGAGTAATTAGCACTGCGTCAATTGAGTCTCGCGTCAGTCAGCTTATATATATATATGCATACCAACCGTGAGAAATAAATAACAGTAATGCGAAAAGGCCATAAAAGTTGATATTTAACAGTAAGAGCTACAAAATAAAGGGGCAGATGTTAAAAGAAAACATAGAGGCTAAATTATAAGGGGATGTAAATACAAGGTAATGCTTATTCTAGAGAAAGTGGATGTCTGGCTAATATAAGATGCTAAGGAGAGAATTTAAGTATATTTAACCATTCCAAACTTTTTAGCTATACCATTTATTAAATACGCTGGATATTTATATAATTTGCGGGTAATTTTTAGCTTATTAATATGCATAGCATGGCATTTTTTACCTGATAATCTATAAATTCTAAAAAGTTGATTAAGTATAATATTTCTAAGCAACTGAATCGAGTTATAGGAAATAAATGGTAATATTTTATTGATGTTAAAATTTAAAAAAGTCTTTTTTATCATATAAATTAGTAACTATCCTATTAGTAGGTTTAATAATTAGATTTAAATCCAAAACATTAATGTTATTACTAATAGTGGCTTCATTAGGAATTAGTTCCAAATTATCAGGATAAATATATATATATATATATATATATATATATATATATATATAAATTGAAAGATTTTAATCGAAAACTATGCATAAACTACTGTATGTACAAAAAAAAACCATCCCTAGCATATCTGTTACAAATGAGTAACTATAGACCAAGACTAAGGATAATACATATATATATATATATATATATATATATATATATATATATATATATATATATATATATATATATATATATATAAATTGAAAATCCAATGATAGAGTAGAAGTAGTAACTCATAATAGTAGTAACCTATATCTTCCCCCTCTCTTTAATCCTGTGATTGTTTAATGTATATAATCTTAAATATTCGGGGTACGAGGGCTGAACACCTTTTTAGGGGGTACGGGAGCTATTTCGCTTCTCATTGAAGATAGGGAAAGATGTCATTTACAAAGTTGTAGACCATTGCTAAATTAGTACTAATTATTTTATTACGCCACAAAGAATGGAAAGGAACCCTAAAATCCAGAATATACAATTTTACTCCTTAAATGAAATCGAACACTTAGACAATGCTTCGGAGTAACAGTGACTTTATTATAAACAAAATACAAAATATTTACTTTCAACAACGATACGTGATTGCATTCTTGTAATAAGATGTCTACGTGTTTTTTCCAATGTTTTTCGTTTAAACTGTTGCATGCAGATTAATAAAAAAAAGTTATGTTGCAGCTTTCGCCGTGGAATTTTCATGCGCTCAGTATTACTTTTGCAATGCTGTATAACTTCGTAATTGACTTCCCCCCATTTCTAACAGGAGACTGCATAGCTTCTGTACCCTTCTAAAAAGGGGACCAGTCCTCGAAATTTGTCTTATCATGTAGCGCCGTCGGGGTTATATACTTGCATAAAAATTTACGATAACCCAAATACTTCTGTAGTTATTGGGGCGGTCGATGATTTTCTTTGACACACTGTATAATATTAATTTTTGAATTACGACAATTAAAATTAAAACTGTTAATCTACTTTATAGCCTGATTTTTATTTATATATTATTTTATATACAGAAGTAATTAACTACTATCTACACAATATTTATTAGATAAAATATAAAACAAAAGTTTAAATTACCTTTGAGCAAACATATATCCCATACTAGCAGTATACCCATTCTTCGTACGGAATATAGATTATAAAAAAAACTTAAAATACAAAATTATGTACAAATACTTATAGTATTCTAAATGACATTGTTATTCAAAACATTCTATTAACATATTTAAATTATTGCTCCTAAAAAGGAGTTTAATAATCTCTGTTCTTACTATATAAAATTATCTTCACATGTAGATCTGAAGAATAAAGCATCCTGGTCGCATTTGTAAACAAATTTACCAAAAATATGAAATTCTATCAATATATGCCAAAATGAAAGCGCTGAAATTGTATGGGGAGATATACCCGAACTGCTTATATTTTCGTAGATTAGAAAATATACCCTTGTATTAGCAGATTACCTGTACGGCAATATATGAGTTTCAAAAATCTTTGCGGAAATAAAAGATGACGTAATAAATTGAAAATATTAATAACCTCCGTAAACTTTAAACCTGAAGGCCGTAATTGATATAATCCAGTCAAAAATGCAATTTCGGTAAAATTTATTTTGTATAAATTTCTTTATTATTTAAATCTGCGTCCGCATAAATATATTGTATTTAAATCCGTTGCTAAGCGACATGATAAAATTTTTTTTCAAATAAATTGGCGGAAAAATACCGTCTGCATAATGCTATCTCTATGGAAGGTTTAATTGTGATTTTTTATTAATATCTCGACAACTCCTGGTCCCAGAAACTCGAGACATGGATTAAATTTTAAGTGGGGCTATTTCACGACAATCCACAAAATTCCGACAATCCACAGCATTCGGTGCAGCCGTTCTCCCGTGATGAAGTGATGATGAGACAAATACACATACAGACAAACATATTTTCAATTTTATTTATATAGATGTATAATTATCTAGCGTGTTTCACTAGTTTTTGATTTTCCAGATCCTCCAGAAACGCCCCCCGTCACCTAAAAGGCAAAATTTTTGCACACTTATAATATCGACCATCGGGCAGAACTCAACGTAGCCGGTGATCATCTTGCGATCAATTAACAGAGTGTTAGTTTTCCTGTCTTAAAAGTGTGATACCCAACTTTTACACAGCGCATTAACATTCACCATTTACGTGATCTATTTACACACAACACCCAATTGTTATTTCTAAATACCTAACCCACAACACAATATCTACACAGAAACTAGCAATTTCCTCACTATTATCTCTAAGATCAATGACACATTGCCGTTGCTCTGCGGTCTGAAGTTTTGCCCGCATGACACACGTCATGCGTATTACTGATGAGTGACAATCGAGTAACTCGACTTAAAACACCCACGTTTTAATAAATGGAAGAAAATAGGACACTTGTTGCACGGTTTGTTAGCCGCCCTGCACCCTTGCTGTTATGGCGGTCGAAAGCGTCCGATTTAATTCTTTAACAATCGTAAAGGTTTCACAATTGGTTGATTCCTCGTTTTTATCGTAGTTTTTGCAACAATTGGTGGTTTCTTATTTTTTTTTCTTTTTTTATTGTTGATATTTAGTATGAGCTATAACTTCTTTATTTTTTTAACCAATCAATTTATATGCACTGAGCAGAGAGAGTGAGTGTGTCATGGAGTGAGGAGTTAATGCATCAAAATTATCGAGCACTTCCACCATAGCTAGAATCTTGGTTTTGGTATCATTCGATCTGATTCTCAGCTTAGAGGCTGAGGGAAAAATCTAAAATTTCAAAAATTAGAATTATGGGTGACGGTTCAAAGGTATTTATCGAGAACTTCGAGTCTAGTTGAGTAACAGCAACCGATTAGCAACTGACTTAAAACTAGTCAGCAACAACTTTGATTAAGTGCAGCTGGCATTGAAATCGTGAGTATATATATATAAGAAAAGCTGTTTATGATAAGAAGAAGTAATAAGAAGAAATAAATAGAAATAATAGATATATATTGTAAAACACCAAAAACAGATAAAGCCAAAGATTAATCATTTAAGAAAGTGGCAAACAATATAAGAATAATATACTTACTAATAGGTAATAATAACAGAAAAGAAAAATCTGGCTATATATATATATATATATATATATATATATATATATATATATATATTTTAATTAAATGTCCATTGCATTTTGATAATAATTTTTCACGTGAGTCTGGATAAGTATTTCTATTTGAACTCATAAATTGCCAAAATCGCCCCATTTCAATTTATGTTGTGTTAAATCAACGCAAAATTACGATTAAATTTGAAGTCAGTAAAATGTATGTATGTAAAAGAAAAATACAAAATTATCCATGCATTGCACATGTCTAAACATAAACAAATCAAGAATCTGGGTAATAAAAATATCTGACGTAGTTTCAAAAAAGTATTCATTACTTTGATAAAACAAATATATATCTTTTTTTTTCAACTAAGTAAATAATGAAAAAGGAGAAACCAATTCGGCAATTTATAGGGAAAAAAGTCTTTTGCTTCCAGCATTAGACTTTTAAATTTGCAATGCCCTATTGGAGCTGCAATTCAACGTAATTTAGAAAAATGTTAGAAAATGTTAAATGCGCTGCTCCATTGGAGTCGAATTTAGGTTGATTACATTATATTATTTTGTTTTCCAGTATTTCTTGTCCCAGAGTATAATGAGTGATGTCAAAATTTCAAATTTTGAATGTTTCATCTAAACAAAAACAAATTAAACGACGAATGTATGAACGAGCTTTCTTATGGTGTATCCACTTAATTTTTGACGGAACTATTAAGCATTTTTATTCTCGTTTAAATACTTACTTTGTACATTCATACGAATTTTTGGAAAAACTGAAAGTGACAACCAAAGAACCGGAAAAGGATATCCTTAGTGAGCCTTTCTACTCACAATGGATTCGATGCTGAATCTATATCAGTCGTCATCTAAGCTATATATATATATATATATATACATATATATATATATATATACATATATATATATATACATATATATATATACATATACATATATATATATATATATATATATATATGTATATGTATATAAACACCCTATTCTTAATTCTCTTAACTTCAATAATTTATTTGCAAAACATAAGCAATTGTTACCAGTAAATGATATCAAAATACAAAAATCATTCAAATATAATTTACCAATTGGTAGAACTATTTACAATTACAATGAAGTTTCTAGGACATTAAACTCCGATGATCTTACATCATGTGTATGCAGCAATCAAAATCTTGCCCCTTTTGTCAACTCCACTCATGGTCACATTATTACTGGGGATCTCAGTATAGTTCAGGATGATATACTTAGGGATATTATGAATAAAGGGTCGAAATTTCGCATTCCATTCTGCCATCACCCTAAACAACTTCTTCAGTCTCTATCATTTGATTTTGATAAATTCATATATCAACTTGCTTGTTCACATTCTATTCCTATTGAAGCATTCAATCTATGGAAGTATACGACCTTACATCTTCTTAAAAATGTTATTATAAACACTAAATTAACGAAGCCTAGGTATCCTTATAAACAACTCCTATCTGCTATCAAAGAACTACAACAACATTTTGTCATAACTTATGTAGATAAAGCTTCTAATAATTATGCCATCATTTGTAAAAAATATTATGTTTCTCTGTTACAGAATTACTTAAAAGATAATCAAATTTTTAAACCCATTAATAATCAGTCTATCCAAATCAAAACTAAAATGCTAAAATTATATACACAATTAAATATTAATTGTAAGTTTTTTAAATTTCCTTATGTTACTTTGGTTCCTAAATTCCACAAATCACCTCTCAGTTTTAGAACAGTCACTTGTGGACATAATACCTTTACCACTACAGCTAGTAAGTACTTGCTTAACTGTTTAAATCGAATTAATGAATCTCTTAAATTCAGGAATTCAGTATATTTCATTTTGAACAATAGTTTTAATTTAGTTAATCACCTTAGCAAGTTACCACAAATTCTTGGTTTCCAAACCTTTGATTTTAAAGACCTATTTAATAATATTGTCATTAAAGATTTACATAAAGTTATTATCTCTCTTTATCATGACTATATATCTTCCAATCATGATGCTTTTAATGTCAAAAATTTTCCTATGCTCTTGCACTTTGTGTTATACAACAATTATATTATCCAAGGTGATAACATTTATTTACAAACATCTGGTGTACCACAAGGTGGCTGTAGTAGTAGTATACTCGCTAACTTATATCTTTATTATTATGAATGTCATTTTAACTCTAATTCATATATTATATATAGATATGTTGACGACTTAATTTGTATTATCATTGATGATTCCTATCCCATTAATATTGATTTTTACCCGTCTAACCTAGAATTAATTCCTAATGAGCCTTGCGTTAGTCAAACTGTTAATTTTTTAGACCTCAATTTAGATACCCTCAATAATCATGTAATCACCAATCTATATGATAAAAAAGATTCTTACAACTTCACTATCATAAAGCTGCTATCATATCAATCTTGTAATTCTATTCAATTGTTTAGAAACATCATTTTAAACCAGCTATTTCGAATACATCGACTTTCTGATCCTCAGTTTCACTTTCTCCACATCAATAAACTTAAACGCATTTGTCAAAACTACCTATATCCGGAAGTATTTGTAAATAATATTATTAATAATTTCAAATATACCACGTAATAATTTTACACATGCATTATTTATCTTTGATTGGTTAACTCATTTTTGAAAATTCACCCATTCTTATCACCTCACTTACCACTTGGCCTGAGTCTAATACTGTTTACTATTTTCGAATGTCTATTTTCCACTTGTCCTGAGTCCTATACTGTTTACTCTTTTCGAAAGTCTCCATACTTATTATGTATCGTTCAATTGTATTCATTCCCACTCGCATTGACGAAGTGAGGTGAAATGCTCGCCCACTCGCATTGACGAAGTGAGGTGAAATGCTCAGTCACTAGTTTATCTTACACGTGGTGCTATGCTTTTGATTTCACATTACAGTTCGTGGAGGTATTGTTTTTCAGCTTTGTATAATTCAATTGATTTATTTTTCTAATTCCACTAGCCAGTAGACAGTTCCAATGGTGTCTATAGTTAAATACTATCGCCATTGTCAGAAACTGGCTATTCTATCGGTTTTAATTCGAATTGTATGGCTGTCCTGATGAGAATGCAATTTCGAACTGACCGCCATTTTTTGTGTGGTTTCGATTGATTGTTCTCTATTCTTGATCTCTTGTCTTGAGCTGATTATTATTGCCTATTCTCATTTTTGCAGAGTTTTATTTTTATTTAATTTTATATACTTTTAATTGTGATTTTTGAATCCTAATATTCTTCACATCCCCCTTTCCAATGTAGTGATATGTAACCTTCTATCTTTATCCTTAGACTTGGCTTATAGTTACTCATTTGTAACAGATATGCTAGAGATGGGTTTTTTTGTACATACAGTAGTTTATGCATAATTTTCGATTAAAATCCATCAATTTTTATTTATATATATACATATATATATATATATATATATATATATATATATATATATATATTATATATATTATATATATTATATATATATTATATATATTATATATATTATATATATATATATATATATATATATATATATATATATATATATATATATATATATATGTATATATATATATATATATATATATATGTATATATATATATATATATATATATATATATATATATACAGAGAGAGGGAGGGAGAGAGAGAGAGAGGGAGAGAGAGAGAGAGAGAGAGAGTAGATCTAGAAAGATTGATGTTTCAAGGAAAATATAAATGTTTTAATAAAAATGAACATCTCCCCCTCCCAGAATCGGAAATGGAGATTCTTAGAAAACCCTCATTTTTTACAGAATGTGAAGCTGAATTCATATCAGTCATCATCTATGCTATACTTATATCATATTCCTTGAAATATGTGTTTAAAGGAAAATATAAATTTTTGAATCTGAAATGACATTTTCAGAACTAAAGTGAAAATCCTTAGTGAGTTTCTTCACCCCCTCTAGAATTAGGGCGCGGTAGCCCATTGGTTAGCGCGCTGGAGTTGCACTCGGTAGGCCCGGGTTCGATTCCAGCCACTGCCAAAACTGCCGCCGTGTTCATGCGGAGTACGATCACGTTAAACATGTGGGTCCGAAAGTCCTTCCGAGAGGTTGGTGGTAGGGGAAGGAGGGTACGGTCCCTGTGGATGCCTCCCCCACTGGGTTCCGGTCTAAATTGGGTGGCACTTCCCGACCGTCCAAACAGTTACCTTACACCTTTCTGGTAGGTCGGACGGTCTGGGTTTCAACAACAACAACCCCCTCTAGAATTAGTGAAAATCCTTAGTGCGTCCTTTCACTCCCTCTAGAATTTTCGGTCGTCCATATTGCTGCTCTATATCTTAGGATGAGTCGGACGGTCTGGGTTTTCGACTCCCTCTAGAATTTGACGATGAATTCATATCTTTCATTATCTAAGCTCTATCTATGATCATTCCTGAGAAACAGATGTTTCAAGGAAAATTTCTAAAGCAAAAATAGAATAAAAACCGTAATTGAAAAGTTTTACTGAATCACCCTACTTCCTCCAGAATTTGATGCTGATTCCATATCAATTCTACCTATAGCCAATCCTAAGCACTACCTATAACCAATCCTAAGCTCTACTTATAGCCAATCTTGAGAAATAAATGGTCCAAGTAAAATGAAAAATTTTGAACCGGATATGGAAAAGAACCAGCTGTGGAAATCCTTATTGAATGCCCCATTCTCTTTCAGTATATGATGTTGATTCAAAATCAGTCATCATCTGGGCTCTATCTATAGCAGATCCTAAGGAATAGATGTTTCAAGGAGAACAAATCGTAAAAAAATGTGCAAAATCGCAAGGCAAAATTTTTGGCGCAAACAATTATTTTGGTTTTAATGGTTCCTACACGAAATCTATAATAATAAAAGAAATGTTTGTCGGTGTGTGTTGTCTGTTTGTGCTCGCCGTAGCGGAAAATCTAAGCTACGTACAGCTACGAAATACTGCACATGTATACATCAGGGATGGCCCAATAAAACTCGGAATGATTAAAAAATTCGATTTAATTCAAAAGTTATTGATGCTTAAGCAGAGTTTTAGGCTATTTTCTAGAACTTTGCTTCAAAATAATTCGGAAGAAGTCAATATTATGCTTTCACTTTTATCGCAGACGAACTGTGGCGACAAATAGAGTGACATCGCGGTATCAGCCGCATTTTAAACTGAGTGGATATTGAGAATGCAAAATTCTAGTTTTCTCAATTTCATAGCTATTTGCTTCAATTTGAATTTTCAGGCATGTTCTTTACAGATCATCTGTGAAAGAACCGTGCCATTCTAATAGTAATTACGCGAGTTTCGATCATATTCATTTTATTTTATTTATACTTTAAATATGGAATTTTAAATATAGATAGCGTACGGAAGAACAATTTAAATATGGCATTTTAAATATAGATAGCGTATGGAAGAACAATTTAAATATGGCATTTTAAATATAGATAGCGTACGGAAGAACAATTTAAATATGGAATTTTAAATATAGATGCGTACGGAAGAACAATTTAAATATGGAATTTTAAATATAGATAGCGTACGGAAGAACAATTTAAATATGGAATTTTAAATATAGATAGCGTATGGAAGAACAATTTAAATATGGCATTTTAAATATTGATAGCGTACGGAAGAACAATTTAAATATGGAATTTTAAATATAGATAGCGTACGGAAGAACAATTTAAATATGGAATTTTAAATATAGATAGCGTACGGAAGAACAATTTAAATATGGAATTCTAAATACAGATAGCGTACGGAAGAATAATTTAAATACGGAGTTTTAAATATTTAGGGGGAGAGGATTTTTTAATAGAGATCGTGCACTCGCGCATATACAGAATACAGAATAATAGTTTATTGTGAACAGAATAATAATGAAAATATGAATGTTTAAATAAAATGAAGATGATTATTAAATATGGATCGTGTGAATATAGGGGGCACAGCGCGAGCGGGGGGGGGGGGAGCAATCTTCTGCGGCCTGTGCTCTTTTACTTGGCCGCTACTTGGTTGGTAAGATACGCTGCTTTACTGAAAACATCTCTGAGCTTTTTTGAAGTGCAGCTGATCTGGTCACCGAAGGTGACTAGTTACATATAAAATTTAATACAACCGTCGTGTGTGTTAGAGTGTATAATAGGGTGGAGCGAAAATCTTTCTTTTTTTGAAATTCGATTCACCTGGAAGTCCAACCAGGAATCCGTCTGCCCTTTTGACTGTGGTCCTCACTTTGAGCGTGACTTAATCCTTATATGAGCTTCTAAACAAACAGGATCCAATCGTTATTTGAGTCTCCACACAAACATGACGTTTTTTTTTGTTTCTTTTCATTAAATGGAATTCAAAATCCAAGGCGACCCAATATCTGTTTATTCCTCTATCTCTAAAATTATGGAAGCTTTATAAATTAACGGAATAAAAAAAACCTTTTAATCTCCAAAGCCACAAATGAAAGATATTTCTTTCATTTCTACCCCTAATAAGAAGATTAAAAACGTAGTTTAGAAAGAAGCTATTGTTTAATCGTAAAATTGTTATTATTTGTATAAATAAAATTGTAAGTTGTGCTTCTCTCTATCTGATTATTAACTCAGAATGGTAGAAACTTTTCTTTTTGTGAGTTTACAAAATCTCAAAATAAAGACTCTAAATATTAAAAGTTCACAAATTGGGAATTTAGTTTCCTTGCATTATATATTTCTTACGGAGAACAGGTATATAACTAGTTTGCAATAAATTTCAGTGAATATAATAAAATATTTGCAAATATAAAGAAATTGAGCACAAGCCACTTGAATATCAGAAATGCGTAAGAGAAAGTAACACTTCAACTTTAAACTTTCTGTTAACTTTAAAATTTGTGTATATCCCTGCATATTTATTTCAACAACGATACCTGCCGTCTCATTACAAGCCGTGGGGGTACAGTTAAAGCTACCATCTATTCATAATTAAAATTATAATCATCTATTATAATCATCTATTATATTATAATCATCATTATATTATAATCATCTATTCATAATTAAATTATTTCTAAGTTATTTGTTATTTCAGATATCTTAAGCAATTCAGAATAGTCTTGTGAGAATAAATTTTACTGCATCCTGATTATTTGTCATAACTATTACTTTGATGCAATAAGCACGAATAATAATGTATTCAGATCTGCCACTATCATTAATAATGTATATTACACATGCTACACATAGATATACAAGTACAAAAATAAGAGAAAACAAAACAACCGAAAAGATTGTCGGTTATTTCAGCGATATTCATCGAACACATACGCGAAATAGATAAGAAAGCAGAATCAGATAAAGCAAATAAAGCATCCGAGAAAGAACCTCATAAAAAATGAATGAACAGTCGGTAAATGTGGTTTTATCATGTATAAATCTTCCTGATCCTTGGCCCGTATAATACTTTGAATGAAGTTTTAATCTGGAATTTAGTTCGTCATTAAACATTAAGGATACTTTATCTTTAT
This sequence comes from Amaurobius ferox, assembly GCA_951213105.1. NCBI lineage: Eukaryota > Metazoa > Arthropoda > Arachnida > Araneae > Amaurobiidae > Amaurobius > Amaurobius ferox. The sequence goes on along the minus strand of OX578133.1, from coordinate 135,166,525 downwards.
TATGAAAACGGAAGCGATAAGAGCATGAATTGGGGAACTCAGAAAGCTCACAAGCTACTAGTATTGATACTTACGTTTTCATTCATTTGCTTTGGAATAAAATTTTATTTTAATATTAATTATTATTACATGCGGAGATGATGACCTTATCCGTCTATGAGACGATAGTTCAATTACTATTTTATCGTAAGTTAATGAAAGTGCAAAACAAGAAATTTAAGAACAAGCATTCGTAGAGGAGCAAGTATATTTCATTCACAACGGAACTGTTAAGCATTTTTATACTCTTTTCATATTCATTTCATATAGTCGTAGGATATATCGGAAAAACCGGAATTGGAAATCTTTAGTGAATCGCTAACCCTTTCAATATTCTATGCTGAATCCATGTCAGTCATCCTCTATAAGCTGTACATATAACCATTCCCGAGAAATAGACATTTCAAGGAAAAATTTTGAACCGGAAGTAAAAAAATAGAAGTAGAAATTCTAAGTGAGCCCCTTACTTTCCTTGGAATTTTATATTGAATTCATATCAGTAATCATCTAAGCCCTATTTTTTGCCAATCCTGAGAAATGGACGTTTCAGGAAACATTTTTGAACTGGAAATGGAAATCCTTAGTAAACTATACTACTTCCTTCAAAATTTGAAGTTAAATCCATATTAGTTGTCACCTAAGCTCCATCGATAGCCAATCTTGAGAAATAGATGTTTCAAATAAAATGAAAAAAAAATGAGTCAGAAGCGATAAACAAACGGAAGTGGAACTCCTACCTCCTGCGGAATTTGATGCTAAATCCTTGTCAATCATCATCCAAGCTTTATCTATAGTAGCTCCTGAGAAATAGATGCTTTACAAAATGTTTTCAGTAAAAAAAATAGTGTAGCATAACTTTTACCACCAATAAATCTGTGAAAATCATTCATTAAATTCTTAATATGGAAACATTGTATCGAAAATTGAAGCTTTAATCCGCATATTTAGCCTGATTTTTCAGCAAAGATAAATTTATGCGCATTTGATCATTCAGTATAGGCTCTTGACATCATAAAGCTTTAACAAATTTTTAATACGCCTTTATGTAAAGTTGTTAACAAAGAGATAATGATAACGGTAACTTACAAAGAAAATCTTACTAGCTGATTTCTCCAATTTTAGAGAGAATATATTAGAATTAATAGAATACAGAAAATGCCTTCGATTATGGAAAATATATTAGAATAGATCTATATTTAAGGCTAGCAGTATACACGTTCTTCGTACGGAATATATAATATAAAGAAACTTAAAATTCACAATCGTGTAAATTCCAAAAATATCAATTCACAATCGTGTAAATTCCTATAGTATTCTAAAGAACATTCTTATTCCAAACACTCTTTTAAAATATTTAAATTAAGGCTCCTAAAAAGAATTCCAAGAATCTCTGTACTCGCTACACAAAATTATTTTCACGGAAAGATCTGAAGAATAAAGCATGTCCTAGTCCCGTTTGTATACAAATTTACAAAAAATATGAAATTGAATCAATATGTGCCAAAATAAAAGCGCTGAAATTGTATGAGAAAATACACTCATACTACTTATATTCTCGAATATTAGAAAATATACCCGTGTATTAGTAGAAGATTACCCGTACTACATACGAGTTTCAAAAATATTTGCCAAAACAAATCAGATGACGTAATAAATTGAAAATATCAATAATCCCAGTAATCTTGAATCCGTGAAGGCCGTAATTATCCGTGAAGGCCGTAATTAATTTTAATATATGCAAAATGAAAGCGCTAAATCTGTATGTGAAGATATACAGGGTGTCCCCGAAACATTGACCTCGACTTTTATTCCTTAAATATTGATCTTAGACATAAGAGGTGACAGATAAAGAGTTTTGCTTAAACGACCCCATAAATTAAAATCTATAGGCGTTAAATCAGGCGATCTAAGGGGAAATTCGACTGGCCCATGCAAGGCAATCCACTTGTCCGGAAACTCGTTATTTAACCAGTGTTCACAACTGTAGTATGGTGAGCTAGAGAGAGATCCGTCCTGTTGAAATCATACATGTGGGAGTACTGTTAGGGGCAGTTCATCCATAAAATCAGGAATAACCACATTCAGAATCTCATTAACATATCTGTCACCCGTCAACATACCATCATACAGTATGGGTCCAAGCAAACGGTTTCTGAAAATACTACACCATACATTCACAGAAAATTTCTTCTTATGATGAATTTCATGTACCACGAATGAATTTGTGGCAGACCAGAAGTGCTTATTTTGAGGATTTATGTATCCATCTCGTTTAAAACAGCATTCGTTAGTCCAAATTACGTTTTCCAGGAAAGAGGGATTTGCATCTTCCTGATTTTGAGCTCAATTACAAAAATGCAGACGACGTTGATAATCTGTTGGCTCCTGTCCTTATGCACCATGAATTTTAAACGGATGCCATTTATTCAGTCTCAGTATTCGCCACACTGTTGCACGTGGTACGTTCATTTCTGAAGCAGAAGTACGAACACTACTATGTGAATGACTGCAAAAGTAAGCCAAAATATCAATTTCTACATTAGTTGAGTGAAGTCTGGGCCTACCTTGTCCATCTACACGATGTATGCTTCCTCTTTCATGCACTCGTTGCACCAATCGAGAAATAAATCTCCCAGAAGGATGTCGAGAATTGGGAAAAATGCGTTGATATTCCCGTGCAGTTTTGTTAGAATTGCTACTGAATAAACTATACAGCTTAAGCAGTTCAAAAAGTTATTCGTTGCTGTATTGCGACATACTGTCGGTACAGGCTAACTACACTCTTAAAATGTAGCAGAAATGTGAAATACTTAAGGGTTGCTCAGACTGCCGGGTTGCGCGCGCTACGCTTGCGTAAGCAAGGCGATTGATCAATGGCAGAGCAAAAACAACTTTCTCATGAGATGATGCGTCTGTTGCCATTGTGTGAAGCACCGATCAGAGGTAGATATTTGTATATCTATACAGTTCTAAGCTGTTTTAATGCTCATTTTGATTGTGCTATTTCCAAGTTTTATTCTGTAATTAATCATGTAAAATTTTAAGGTATTTTTCAGGAAACATATTTTTGAACAACTGTAAAAAAATCTAAAGATAAGAGGCAGATATTATTTGTCTATGATGCATTTCTGCGTTTGCGTCATTTGCACTCTTGCTGTAAACATTTACATTTTAATTTGTGATTAATTCCTCATCAACTTTGTTTAAATATATCTCTGGGACTTTTTATGATAAAATGCTGAAATTTTGAACATCAGCTTATTAGTGTATGGGGCACATTTTACTGATTGGAAATGTTTTTTACGGGGGCTGTATAAAAATTTAAATTTTGTATTTCTTCAAATTTAATCCTCTAAAAATATTTATTGATTTCATAAAATTCTGTACCTTTTCTTACGCAACTTTGTAATTTATTATATATGTCTAAGATCAATATTTAAGGAATAAAACCCGAGGTCAATGTTTTTAGGACACCCTGTATATATATATTACAGAACTAACGCTTCGGCAGACGATAATTAGCTAAATATTTCAGAAATGAAGCTGGAGTTTCATGAGTGCCTGTAATTCTGGTTTTTATCAGTTTGCCGAAATTATCAACAACGTAGCTGAAAAAAATGAATGAAGGTTGCAGAATGTTTTACAGTGTGTAGAAGGAAAAATGGGGAGAGATCGTAAAGGAGTGTTCTTGTGTGCGGAAGGCTAGGGCCCTTTAAGGGCTTTGGACTGTGGAGCCACTGTGTAAGTTGTTGTTGAATGGTATATTTATTTTATTACTTTTTTCTCTTGGTTTTTTATATACTAATTAAAATAGAGTTTTCAGTATATTGTGTTTTCCCGCATATAACGCTTTTCAATCGGTTTCACAGATAAACGGAAAACTACAGTTCCATTATAACAACAAAATTGCAAAATTCCATTAATTACTCGTATTTTTATTGTAATTCAATTGTTATATTGTATTTAATTTGTAATATTGTTAAAATACTGAGCATAAAATTTTTAATTTGCTAATTTTGGTTCCTGTTTTTATGCCTTCCCAGATTATTTTATTACGCTTTGTCATTGTTAATGTTTACATAAAACTGTGCCACGGGACTGTTACTTCAATGGAATATCAGTGATGTAATAAATTTTCTTTATGAAAAATGTTTTTTCCTATTTGAAAAACTTTTTTCCTTCCAAATCTCGCGGCATCCTTGAAGAATCTCACTGTATCTTTAAGTGCAGCTGCATACCGGTTAGAAATCTCTGTATTAGCGAATACATTATTATAGATTCTGTACTAATACGCTTTCTCCTTTGTTTTCGTTATATTCTACATAAGTTCGTAGTCCTAATAAAATACTACTGAAATATATTGTAAAAATACAAGTAATTTTACCATAATTTTGAGCTCATGTATTTTATTCTTTTAGTTGACGCTGTACTTGTGTATCTTCCGAAACCGGTCGCTCGTATTTATTTTATCATAAAGTACCTTAAGTTCGTAGGTATTTTCAATGAGAAACCTTTTAATCCTTTTTTTCTTGCTCCCTAGTTTTTCTCTTTTCCTTTTCTATTTTTTGTTTAGCAACGATTTTCTTGCATTTCAACTATTTACTGACAGACGCCTTTTTACCCATGGTGCTGTGGTTGCTCTATTTTTCATCCCGAAAAAGGGCTAATTTTCGTCTCCTACATCGGTTGATACTTTTACTTAACTGATGTCACTAAGTAATTTTATTTCAGATTTTTTTTATAATTATCGAATATCCTCTGATTATTTTAATAATATCGAAGATATATTTTCACTTTGTAAGCATATTTTGAACTAAAACGATTTGTTGAATAAATTTAATTATGATTTCAACAAATCATTATGAAGATTCTTATCAATTAAAAAAGTCTCTTGTTCTTATTTTAAAAGAGGCTAACTTTATTAAATACTTTTTCCCTTTAAAGTAGTCTGAGCTAGGATGTTTCTCTGACGTAAAATAAAGCTGTGATTGAGTTCCTAAACATAATATTATACATACTGTAACTTATCGAGGCAGACTGTAACCTGCACTGTATATAATATTCCGTTATAAGAGTTTTTTTCTGAAGATGCATTAATTATCTTACAAGGGTAGCGCTGTTACAACAAGAGCAACGAATCATCACTAAATTACTGGAGATAACACAGGTGCAATCGACCCATAATATTCACGATAAATGAAGACAGTAGAGAGGCTATGTGGAACGTATGTGTTTTCTATTATGGAAAATATACCAAATAATTAATATATATACGTCGGATTGTAGTGATAAGTAGGTATACAAAGCAGGAAAAGTGGATATTATATACGCAGATAAATTCTGATACAACTTTCTTCAAACAATGTGATGTTATCTGTATGGTATTTAAATATCATTTTCAATTATTAATTTTACGTGTATGACACCTTTATCAAATAGACCATATTTCTATTTCATTTCACAGACCTACTTAAAACCTTAAAATAAAAATTTCTAACTTTTTAAGAGCTCTCATTTACAAGTTATTCTTTTTTAATTTTACTTAAGACTTAATGTTTTTGTTTCGTGCTGACAACAGATCGCATCAATACTTTATGGTACAACAATGCATCTACCACAATCAGTACAGATAATGTACAATTGTTTTTCATATATAAAATATAAATATTATACCATAAATGCTCCTGTTTAAATATTTCCATCCCCTTAAGTTGTAAAAACGATATTACAAATTCCGAAGTAATTATATGAGATGTATAATTGCCAACATACTGTCTGATGAAATTTAAACAGGCTACTTCAATAACAGGTAATGTAATCAATAAATGGATAGTTTCAGTAGCGCTCTCTTATATCCCAATGTTATTTAGAACAATAAAATTGATAATTATGTTTTTCTGAAGTGCAAAATTGAAAGTAAAATATTGAAAATTTCACATTTGGTTACAATTCCACATTCCTGTTGGGGAATAAATTGTATTTACTTTAAAAGATGTTTACATTTAGATATAGAAACTTATAATGCCCGAAAACTTCCTTATTAGCCCAGTTCCTCTTAAGAAATTTGCATGTGGAATTTTACGTTTCTTACCTTTGTGTATGTTTGTGCAATGTATGTTGTTGTTGTTGAGACCCAGACCGTCCGACCTACCAGAAAGGTTGTGCAATGTATGTATCCAATCTAGATAAAAAAATTATCAAACAAAATGTCATAAAAATTGGCCTCTTAAGTAAGTCATGGGTAACATTGTTGTGATTCATTTTTATTAAGATTCGGCAAATTTGATCTCTCTCTTCTCTCTCTCTCTCTCTTTCTTTTATTCAAAATGACCCGCAAAATTGCAATCAAATGTATTAATTAAATACTTGTTTTATATACAATTTTTGATTACAAAACGAATAAAGTTAATTATTTAAATAGGATATCCTAGCCATTAAACGAGCTCTTATTCTATTTCTGTAATATATTTGTAAAATATTATTATGCATGTTTTTTCCCAAATATGAATATTAGAAATGAGTTATTAAAATAGTATATCATAGACGTTAAACGAGCTCTTGTTCAACAGTAAAATTGTAAATCAAAAAGTATTGCATGTTAAATTCATAAAGACACATTTTTCAAACTCTAAGTTCCTGGAGAACAGTTTGTTTTATTTGGATATGTTGCACTAAGCATAAGAAATATTTCTAACCTTGTCTGTGTCTAATATAATTTTAAAGTTATTCTAAGAATGCAAAGCTGTTTATTTACGCTTTAGCCAAATTTTCGTAAACTTAAAAGTATTCTACAACATCAAAATTGTTAGAAAGCAGTATTTCAGAACATTTTTATTGCCCATAAATGCAACCCACGTATCCTAAGAATACTTACTGCGAATGAGCAGCTCCCGGTCTTAGAGCTCCGGCCTCATTACATTAAACTTTCACCGTTAATCAAACGCATGCAAGTGTATGAGATAGGCATAGTAAAATAACATACTTTTAATTAAATATGTTGTTTATCAAGCTCGCATAACTCTGATATTTGCATGTTTCAAATAGTATTTAACTAACTTAGCAAAGTGTCTGTAAAATTTATTTGGCATTTTATATTATTTAATCAGTCTAAAATTTTCGTACATAATCTAACTCATGTGTAATATATATGGGCTTGTGTCAATTAAATAAAATGCTAACTCTGGAAATTAAAAGAAATAAAAATGTTTATATAAAATTGATTAATTTTATTGTGTTTTGCAGTAATTGTTCTATCATCAATAAGAAAGAATACTCCAATTCTTCTGTTACATTATAGATTAGTTCTATAACCATTCCTTTATCCCAATGGTATTTCATTATGAAATTTTTTAATGAATTATTTTAAAATTTCTTGATTAATTTCAACTAATTAATTAACAAGATTTGAATTACTATTTGAAATCCCCCTCTTGGAGCCGGTAAAATATTTTTGTGACAATCATCTATTTATAATCAAGTGATTGATCTAAGCAGTAATTAAAAAATCTTTAGTAATTGTCTAACTTGTTTGTGTCTTTAAACACCCTATAAAAAACCTGGTAACCTAGAAGGCTGAATGTTTGTAGATTTGTAGTATTGACCACGGGGCAGAAATTAACGGAGCCGGCAATTCCATTCTTTACCGGCAGCAGGGTAAAAAGGAAGGGAGTCAAAAACCCTTGCAATTCCCCCGAGCCCCCCAATCCTCCTCGATTATCTGGAAGATTGAATATTTGCACTCTTTTAGTATAGTCGACAGGACAGAACCTAGCGGAACTGGGTTTTCAGTTCCCTACCTTCAGTTCCCTACCCGAAGAAAAGGGGGGGGGGAGGTGAAAAGTTTTTTCCGTAAATATTTTTTATATAAGACGAGGGTCAGGTCCCAACAAATTTAATCTTAAATAAATAAGTTCATACATAAGCTAACTTAAGTATTAATAATTAATCATGACATAGTCATAGAGTATTAGAACATTTATGTATATGGTGTGGCATATTGACAAATATAAAATTACATTTAAATAAGTTATAAATCACTGGACTAATGAAGTCCTGTAGCATATTGTGATTTCGTCAGGTCAACATCATTAAATTAATTTCTGCTGCTTTTCATTGATATATCCCATTCTGATCACCAGAAATTTATATTATTATTCAGTATGAAATTATTATTGTATTATTAAATTCATTTTGGTTTGAAAGAAAGAAAACGGTATTGAAAAAAAATATTTATCCATTGTAATTCACCATAGAAGTCAGCTGAGCAGTCTTATTCATATTAAAATTTAAATGCAGCTTTGGCACTGACATTTACTACACAGGTGTTATTTAGGCGTTCTGGTTCTGAGCTCTTCGACACATTCACAAATATTATTCTCCTTAGAATATTTCCACTATGAAATATTTATCCATAAAAATGCTAAGAAAACTAACATGACAAATTCCAGGAGAGGCCCGGTATAATTGATACCAGAGTCCGACGATTGAGAAACACTGCTCCAGGAGACTTCTGGTACAGTGTCTAGAACTAAGAGACCTTCTAGATACTGTACTTCTGGTGTGACATAGAAGGCTGCACACCTATCGACCACTCGATGGCGCATGTATCAACCACGGCACTAAACCTAATGAGACAATTTTCTAAGATAGCCATTTTCGGAGCTAAGTGCCATACACTCTTAACCAAAATAAAACTCATTAAAAAAGTTGAGACTTGTTTATACGAGTGTTAATTTCCCTGTCTTTGACAGGCAAAAATACTAGTTTGTATTTAATCCTATAAGGGCTAACTACTTTGAACCGTTGATACAGACTTATTGATAACACAATCGAATGTTCGGAAGAATCCCCAATTTTCGAATGAAATTTTGAAAAAATCATTAATCTTACATCAAAACTCTTATATAATTTTTCATTAGAAAACGAATGGCATAAACGTTAGAACCCTAGAAAGTACCGTTTTTGAGATATTGCACGTTTTCTTATAAATTCTAATAATAAATTCATAAAAAAATTGCATAGAATAAAAAAGTTTTTACTATCTTGAAATAGGTTCCCTTTCCATATTCAGTACTATGCAATACATTTCCTAACATTATTCTGGTTGATCTAGTTCGGTCTATTTACGTGAAGATACTTTTACTCTCTCTCAATAACTTTCTATTTTGTACTATTCGTCCAAAGTCATTTATTTGTGTGTTTATCCATCTATTATGTTTGGCAATAATTTTGGCAACAATTTGGCAAAATATCGACAACTTGTCGCCTTTTTGAAAATGATGCCAAATAGGTAGAAATGACACTACAATTACGAAAATGATGCCAAATTGATGTACTTAATTTTCCAAGATATTGAGTATTCAATTTATTTGAAAATTCCTGTCGCGAAACAAAATATCTTGTCTTGATACAAAATATTGTAAGTTTCACATTTTGTGAGACAGGCACGTTTTATTAGGGGTTTAGGGTGTCGTAAATTAATTGTGTTTTTTAAGACGTAATATAGTAATTATTTTTCGATACGAAATCGTATAAAAATTAATCAGTATGACGGATTTAACGTCCAGCTTTTATATGCGTCCATTTAGTGATGACAATATGGTTCTCATAGTAACGAGCTTCGTCTTTCCAAATTAAACAACGAAATGTTAAATACAATATTGGCATAGGAAAAACATCATAAAAATTGTAATTTTTAATTTTAGGCATCCCTTGATGGGAACGTATAAACCATCAGTTTTATATAATAAAATATCAATTTCTAATTATTACAATCGTTTAAAATATGAACTATATTATTCTGCGGATGCTAATTATATCTCTAATTGCCAAGTTAGATTTGCACAAAATAAAAGTTAATTAGGTGCTTTGAAATAGTTTTGCATGTTGTCACCCAGAAAAGCGCCCAGTGTTAATATACAATTAAATGCTAAATATATTGTGCCGTGGATTTGGTACATCCTTATTAAGCTGTGAAAGAAGCAAAGACATTGCATTATGTAGGGAAAGTCATGTGATGTTTCACATCAGATGTTTTGCCATCAGATTATATTATGACTATACTGTACTTTAGAAATTTTTACAAAAACTACCTATTGACTACGCAGAAGGATTCTACATGTAAGTTCTCACCTTTGACAAGATGCAATTCCCTGTTAAATTAAATAAAGAAAAGCGCGGTTTGACGCCTTCGCCATATTTAAACGATACGATCAAGAGAGTAATTTATTTGACGTTAATTTTCGAAGACGTAAAGTGCTGGTAATTTTGGATCCCCACAGGGACTTCCCTTCTACAACCGGATAATTTGCAACGAAATGAATTATGACCGGAGGAAATTGGCTTCTCGACTTATGGAGCCACGTACATTTTTTCACATTATTTTTAACTTCTTTTAAAGTTTAATCAGGTGATTGGATATTTTACTTAATCACGGTGACTTTTCTATGAAAAAGATGGTCCAAAAGGATTTCGAAAATATCATCTTAAGCTGTTTTTCCTTAATAGCTTGACTGCCGCATTTGCTATTTTCGTAAAAATTTATTATCATTTGAATCACTTCGTGCTATTTATAAACTTCATATATAAACAAACTAGTTTTTTCAAATTTGAATAAATAATTGTGTTAGGTTATGTTTTATTATCATTTGAATCACCTCGTGCTATTCACGAACTTTATATACAAAACAAATTAGTTTCTCAAATTTGAATAAATAATTGTGTTTAGATTATATTTTAATTGTGTTTTATTCAGAGCATTTCTTTTTGTTAGGGAAGAGGGAGGGAGATATTTAAAATATCAAATCCTATAAAACTTAAAATAAGTCAATAAATCTAACGAAAAACACTGATGTGGCTAGCACATGATTTTTGCGTCAGACTCAAATTCATTTTGTCTTTCTTTGTACATATTAATTTGAGTTTTATCGATACGACACTTAAAATGAGTGTTTATTTAAAATCATATCAAATTTTCAGTTTTAAAATAATTTCCATTTTCATATGGCGATTTGGCACATCATAAAATGAGGCCAAGTCGCCAAAATTCCCCAAAATGGAATTATCTCAAGAACAGTATTTTTTGACATAATGGCAGTGATTTCATTCGTTTGGTCACATATAAAAAACGCTTTTAATTAATACATTTCACCTTATGTATCCTTTCATTTCAGTTTTTATTGATTTGGGGTTTATTTCGAAACAAAAGCTAGTTATTTTTTTATTTTATTTATTTATTTATTTATGTTTTGGTAATCGTGCCAAAATCTGATCAGCCCTAGGGTAATGTATGAGTGACTTTAACTTCCCAAGTTCAAGAAATTGGATCAAATAGTTTTTGAGTTAGTGGAGCACCTTACACAGACAGACACAGAAACAGGCAGGCGTACACAAGCACAGATGATGTATTTCTTTATTTCAAAACATTAGACGGTATGGAGATGCTTCTCATATAAAATCTAACGTTTGAACAACACATGACTTTTCGTACAATTTTTTCCCATCTCGTTAAAAATTAATAGGATTCTTGCAATTGTAAAATTAAATAATCAATCCAAATTTCATTACAATTACTTAATTATTTCCAACAATATCGTACTCTCTATAGAGTAAGTAAAATTTCCAGTATCTCAAGAACTACTTTTGATTACTCTTAAACAATATTATTTATTAATTTAATTTCAGAATAAAAATACTAAATAACAAAATAGAACATTAAATATCACATATTGGTTCTTTTAAAAAATAAATTGTTTTAATTTTTATGATTTTACAATTTCGGATCAAAAACATGCTATATCTTGATATCGATGCAGGCGTATAAATGTTGACATTACTTTTTGAATAAATAAATTACATATAAAATAGCAATTTATTTGACATTATTGGAGATAATTTGGGGGATATTTCTGATTTTGAAAAAAAAATGTTTGAAAATTTCAGAACATTCACCTTGATTAATTTTGAAATAATCTATAGGCCTTTGTTTAAAAACGACTGAAATAATCGTATTCTATTGTATGTAAATCAATCCATTTATTCGAGAAATATGTCTACAGTCTATCAAACATAAAGACGTACTTCAAATGAGATATGCTGAAATGTGGATTTTAGTCCTTGATATGCTCGCATAGAAGAAGGAACCAGACATGTTTTCGAAACGATTGTCTTATTTTACAATTTATTTTTCGCAGGAATTTATGCTGTTTTACTTAATTGATTGGCTAAAACGCTGTAATATTCTTTAATTTGGATTTATGTAGCAATGTACTTTTATATTTATTGTATAACTAATTATTGCACTTACTTTCAATTTAATATTCTATCAACGAAACATCATTGCGGTTAGCATAATAATGTATTGCAGAAGATGAAGTTAACAAAAGCTAAATACAGTAAGATTCTTATAACGCGCAGTCAGGACAAATTAATTTGCTCTCTAAATCGAGAGGATTACTAAGCTCGTTTTGAAGCAAAAATATACAAAATTTGAGGAATAACATTGGTACGAAATTAAGAGCTCTAGCAGTGTTAGAAGCATGACTAATTCAAATGACATGTAATTGAAACATTTAATTATTTTTAAAAACGTATCTTTAAATCATTTTATATGCGGCTACATCCTTATAAACAAGAAAGATCAATCATGCTTAAAGCATTGATTATGAAACACTTTCCAACTTCAATGCAATTTTATTTAAACATGTCTAAAATGCAATACATTCCTCGGTAATATTTTAAAACTTATCACAATACTACATTAATTTATTATATTTGAAACCTTAAACCTTCATCGAAAAAAATTAACTTCATTCAAATGACGGCATTAAAGTATAAATTGCCTGGTTTAAACATCTCTTAAATGTTATACATTCCTCGGTAATAATTTTAGAATTATCATAATACTACGATAATTTATTATATTTGAAAACTTCATCGAAAACAACTGAAATCCATTCAAATGACGTCATAAAAAAATAACACGCCTGGCTCTCTCTATAAAAGCAACATTTCATTCATAAATAATTCCCCCATTCATGTCATTCATCACAATACTATAACAATTTATTTTATTTAAAAATTAAGACCATTGAGCAAGTAAGTAAACTCTATGCGTAAAACTTCATCGAAAAATATCGTCCTTCTCTTTCTAAAATCAATGAATTCATATCAGCTAAGCAGACTCCATGGACTAAATGATTTTGTGTTAAAGAATTACAGCGATTCTAATACAACTCATTCTACATATTTTGCTGTTTACATTTTACATAGGTGAAAAATAGGCTTAATAGTAGAAATAATCAAATTTGGAAGAGCATTTAAACTGAAATATATTGTCATTGCGTTGTTTCAGTATGTAGATGCACAGAATTTAGGCAAAAATAAAGTAATTTTAGGACGGATACAACACTCAATATGAATTAAAAAGAACTTTAAAAATCACGATTTTGACACAAGATGGATGCCATATATCATTTTGAAGTGGGTCATGTGATCGTTTCATATCATGGGCACGTGATCGCTTAATATAAGAGGTGTTATTATTATTTTAATTTTTATTTAAAAAACAACTGAATATATTTCGCTGAATTTTTTTTTATATATTTTATGGAACAATTTGAATATTGCCTAAAATTTTCGAAGCAATTTGTGAATTTTAAATCCGCTTAAAAAATGCTTGAAAAATTAGGTCCCATAGGGCTCAATGTATTCCATTTTTTCAACCCGGGTTCAATCTAAAACTAATTGGGTGATATTATTCATTTATATTCCCATAGGTCCTATAGACCGTCTGAACAACATACTAAAATTTCATTTTGATTAAGTCATTTTTACGGCAGTTATCGTGCTAACGGACAGACAGACAGACAGACAGACAGACAGACAGAATGAACAAAGTCATAAACACTTTTCAACTTTGTTGTAAAGTGTTAAAAATCTGATGTGGGCAGCACATGACTTTTCTTATATAATGCATAGAATTTATTTTTTTAACGGTGAAAAATGATGATAAGATCTACGACACAGTCTTTGTAACATTAAATTGTACATTTGGCGCCGTAAATTGAACATCCGGAAGATAACATCTAAAACTATTTCATACCCAATTAACTTATATTTTACGCAACTCTAAATTAACAATTATCAATGTTGATAGCATCCTCAATAAGCAATACAATCCATATATTTAAATATTTTAATAATAAATTCGTCAATTAGGCATCATTTTCATTAACTGGGCGTAATTTTTGCAATTTTGACGATATTTTTGTTAATGTGGGGCCAAATATCACCAAGTTGGCGATATTTAAAAGAGCATTTCTTGTATAATAAAAGGTATGCCCATCATGTTAAGGAATTAAAAATGTGCAAAATATTGCATCCTATTTGGCGTCATTTTTATCAATTTAGCGACATTTTGACCAATTTGGCGAAATTTTTATCAATTTGATAATATTTTTATCAATTTGGCAATATTTAAAAAAGTCACTAATTTGGCGATATGCCGCCAAAATTCGTCGCCAAAATTTTGCTAAAAGTCTTAGGATAGAGACATATTCTTTCCAAAATATTGAATTTTAATCAATTAGTTGTCGTTTTCATTGATTTAGTGCCATTCTTATCAATTTGCCGACATTTCAAAAACTTGCCAAGTTGGCGATATTCCGCCAAATACTCGCCAAGTTGGCGATATTCCGCCAAATTCGATAGTTCGAAGTTGGCGATATTCCGCCAAATATTTTAATAATAAATTCGTCAATTAGGCATCATTTTCATTAACTGGGCGTAATTTTTGCAATTTTGACGATATTTTTGTTAATGTGGGGCCAAATATCACCAAGTTGGCGATATTTAAAAGAGCATTTCTTGTATAATAAAAGGTATGCCCATCATATTAAGGAATTAAAAATGTGCAAAATATTGCATCCTATTTGGCGTCATTTTTATCAATTTGGCGACATTTTGACCAATTTGGCGAAATTTTTATCAATTTGATAATATTTTTATCAATTTGGCAACAGTTTCTTCAACTTGGCAACATTTAAAAAAGTCACCAAGTTGGCGATATGCCGCCAAAATTCGTCGCTAAAATTTTGCCAAAAGTCTTAGGGTAGAGACATATTCTTTCCAAAATATTGAATTTTAATCAATTAGTTGTCATTTTCATTGATTTAGTGCCATTCTTATCAATTTGGCGACATTTCAAAAACTAGCCAAGTTGGCGATATTCCGCCAAATACTCGCCAAGTTGGCGGTATTCCGCCAAATTCGTCGCTAAAATTTCGTCAAGCATTATGGTAAAAAAAATAAGTTATTCTTATAAAAGATAAACGACTAATAGCGTCCAAATACAAAACTATTACCCAAAGTATCTTCTCTTAAGTAGATTCTTATTCTTTCCATTGGCTTTTTATCACTTAGTCTTCATTTTCATTGATTTAGAGTCATTTCTATCAATTTGGCAATATTTACGACAATTTGGCAACATTTAAAAACTGGCCAACTTGGCGATATTCCGCCAAATTTGCCGTCAAAATTGCATTGTTTATGTAGCATTGTTTATGGAGAAATAGGCTAGTCTTACGGTAGATAAACGACTAATGGCGTCAAATTACAAAGCTATTAACCAAAATGTCTCCTCTCGTGAATGGAACGAGCTACTATATCTTCAAGAATGATGATAATAAATGTATCGCATAATGTTACATATGAAAAGTGAACAGATTTCACAATAGTTAATATTTTTTTTATTTTATGTGATTTTTTGACAAATTTATTTGAAAAATGTGCAATATCTCGAGAACGGTTCTAAAGTTCTAAAGTTTATATCAATTATTTCCTAATGAAACATTACATAAGAAGTGATTATTTACATAACTTTATTGAATGTTTTAATTTTTTGATGATTTTTTTAAAATTTCATTTTAAAATTTAGGAGGGTTCTGAATATTCGATTGGTTGGTTGGTTGGTTGGTTGGTGAACATTCGATTGCGTATAAAAAAGAAATGCGCTTCCAGTATTCACTGATTGTGGTTTTTGTACTAAATTTTGTTCGAATCGCTTGATTCGTTCGTGAGATATCGTCTCCACAGACTCACTGATACACACACACACACATCACATCAAAAATGTCTGATTCGTGTTCAGGGAGATTGAAACGCACTCTCCTACCAAAAACTCGAATTCGAATTTTCGACCCCTTCACAATACTTTCCTTATACATTATACTATGTATATAAGGAAAGTAAAAATTATAATGGAAGCAATAGGAAAGAGAAAAATATATTCGGTGTTTACCTGCCCAGATTAAATAATAAAAAAAAATGTCTGTATGTCTGTGTGTCGGGACATTTGTGTCGACTGTAGCGGAAAATCAAAGTTTCAAAAAGCGGCGAAATTCGACGTAAAGCTACTTTAAGTCCTTGAACGATAAGGCGCGGCTAGATTTTTTTTATATAAAATTCGAATTAGAAGATTTAAAGCTGAAAATCCGCCAACATTTCATCTTCAAAATAACATTCATTCGAATGGACCATTTCCGAATGCAATAGGTACGAAAGAATGTGTTTTGATTACATGACAGACATATTGTTGAGACGAAAAAAAAGATCTATTTCGCAAATGAAGGGGATTTGATTATCGGCTTTCTAACTTTGCGAATTTAAAATATTCCTTTCGATTGTTTTTAATTCGGTATTATATTATCATTGTGAGTATTGTGCTAATAAATAGCAAAATTCTGATGAAAACTCGCTGAAATAGCATTTAATTATTTTTTATCGTTTCTTCATCTGCGGTTTGATATATGTCAGGTTTCATCGATCTCATTAACATGCAATTTTCACTATCCTACATGCGGTAATTAACAAAGAGCGCGTTTAGACCGAAGCGCATTGAGCCCAAAAGTGATGACCTCCTCCCTCCCCCACCTTTTTTTTTTAGATTTTAAGTATTTTTAGCGCGTTTACTTCAGACGTATCAAAGGAGTTTAGCGCATATTACGCCCTCGTTTTTCAATTTGCATATAGTTGCGCAGGATAAAAACGGAACGCGGGAATAATTTCAATTCAAAACATGCAGTTTGGAAATTGAGTAGTGTAATTTGTATTATTTACGTAGCCGGCGCTTATTTAGGACACGGTCAGCGGTGGAAGATTCGCTCTAATCTGTAAAACATTCTGCAATCTTTAGTCATTTTTTTCAGCTACTTTGTCGATAATTTCGACAAACGGATAGGAAATACCACAATTACATGCATTCATGAAAATTCCAGATTCATTTCTAAAATACTTAGCTAATTATTGTCTGCCGAAGGTTATGTTTGTATTTTTATAAATACGTATTATAACTATCAGGAACCTATTACGGACAGCTAATTCCCCTGAAACTTTCAGTAACATGCTTGCAAATGTTTTACAGTAAGTCTTACGCTAAGCCATCTAAAGAATTTCCTCTTCTAATAATATACCAAAATCCGTTATTTTTCTCTGAAATAACTCAGCTTCGATAAAAAAAAAAGTATTCTTAAGAAATAGTTTTATTTTATTGTAAACTTTAATCACATATATGTGGACATTTCACTAAACCGTTATTTTCTGTAAACGCTGTCTTTTATTGAAAAATTGTTAGACCTGAAAAATGTAACACCGTTAATATCAGGATATCTGAGCTGGTGTAACGATCAATATCTTGATGGTAGAACAAGAAAGATGATGTTCTGCCAGATCATTATTTTCAACACGGTGTCCAAAACTTGAAAGTTGTCAAATATTTAGTTGTTTAGTTATAAAAGAAGGGAAAAGTACTTAAAAGAGTATTTGAGGGTTTCGAATGAGTTATGGAAGTATCAACAAATCTCGAAACGTTTCCACGGTTATAAAATAAAGTTTGATTTCGAATTGATAGAATTTTTAACTGTAAGGTTCTTACACAAAGGGCACAAGGTATTTAAAGAACTCTTAAATTATAAATGCGTAGAATAAATTATCTATTATTAAAATACTTTTTATCCCTGCTTTAATGTAACCAAAAATTGGGAGTAAATTATTGTAAGTATTTGTCAATCCGTTAGAACTTTTTGTTGAACTAAATAGGTACTTATTAATGCTAATAGTAATCCCAAATATCGGGTGATCAAAAAAGCGACTTCATCGAAATTTAAAATCGTATAGTGTACAGAGAAATTGAAATACACTCATTGCCATAAAAATTTGCGCACCAAGAAGTAATTGTGGGATCGTAACGAAACTTGGCATGAAGGTACGTGCTAGGCAGATATTCAAATGATTAGAAATACAGCGAGATTGCCTAATGCCAACAGAGGGCGTTAAACTTCGTTCTCCCTGGCGCAGAAAAAAGGTACGCAGAGGCTTTTTACCTATACTTAATTTGTTGCAGATGGACGCTTTTGCATTAGGGATGTCGTTACACCGCCATCAAAGGCAATATGATCAGCTGTCAGAGTTCGAGAGGGAAAAAATCATCGGGTTGATGGATGCCAGGTGGTCAACTCGGCCAGTAGCCCGCCACCTAGGCTGTTCTGACTTTACTCTGAAGAGGTTTTGGGACCAGTGGACGAAAGAGAGATCGCATACACGGCGGCTAGGCTCAGGACGCCCTCGGCTGATCAATAGCCGAGAAGGTCCTCACTTCACCCCACAGGTACGCACAGCGCCAACTGCATCATTGTTCGCCATCCGGACACAGACAGTACCATCACTACGGACCCCTGTATCTGTCCGTACCATCGCGAGGCGCCTGGTTGAAGGATATTTGGTATCGCTGCGCCTATTACGTGTGCTGTCAATGACACCCACCAACCGTCGCCTCCGTTTGGAGTGGTGTCGCGCTCGATGGGATTGGACCGCAATCGAATAGAACCAGGTCGTCATCAGCGACGAATCGAGATTCGAAGTGATGACAACCTTATACGTGCGTAGAAGTCCCGTGGTGACCGCCTTAATCCTCCCTTCGCTTTACAGCGGTACACCATTCCCACAGCTGGTGTGATGGTATGGGGTGCCGTCATATACGGCACCCGGTCACCTCTAATATTGATCCACGGAACCATGACAGTCCAGCGGTACGTTCGTGGCATTCTTCAACCACATGTGTTGCCACTCATAGCAGGGCTCCCAGGATGCATTTTTCAACAGGACAGTGCTCGGCCACACACAGCAAGGGTGTTACAGGAATGCGTCCGCTACATTTCTTGGCCAGCCCGATCTCCAGATTTGTCACCGATCGAGCATGTCTGGGTCTGGGATCACTTGGGATGGCAAGTTGGACAGCCTACGAGTTTGGTCGAACTATAGGCGTGCTTACAACAACTGTGGAATGAGATGACGTAGGACACCATATGGGACGTGTATGTCTCAATGCTCGCCCGTAATGCATCGTGTATTAACGCTAGAGGTGGACCAACAGGGTACTAGAACCTCCATTCATTTGTAGTTTTTCCTGTAATAAATGATCCTTTTGCTTTTATTTTGTAATCACTTACTTATATCAACGTTGCACTCACATATATAAAATGTGGTTTGATTCTGACAATCCATTTTTGGTGCGCAAATATTTATGGCAATGAGTGTAGTTATTTGTTCGGTGACACTAATATGCCATTAAAATACATCAAAAATATCATCTGCTTCTTTTAATATGTTAGAAAATAATAACAAACCTATTTTTTATCAATCAAGAGCTTCAAAAGTTTCAGAAAAAATATCCATGCTCCAAACTCCCAAGAATTCAACAATTGCGAGGTTGGTAAAGCGTCCTCCAGAAACTAGATCTGTTGCAGACAAAACGAGAACAGGCAGGCCCGCCAATTTTAACTCGGGAAAAATTATCGGAAATGGAGACTGCGTTGCTGAAACTCTCCAATAAACTCTTCTGAAACTTATCAGTGACACTCTCATAAGAATGGCCAGAGAAATATTGCTCTCAAATAATTATTTCACTCTGGTAAAACGCCATGTACTTCCATTGATATAAAAAGAGGTTTGTAATGATCACCTGACATATTTAAAACAGCAGACGATATTTCTGATATATATTTGATTTTGAGGGTATATATTGCTGCCACCACACTGATAAATGGCTGATATTTGAATTTGTAAAGTATGAGCCTTTAGCTCAATTGAAGTTGGTCATTATACTACCCTGATTGGGTAGTATAATGTGCCTTCTGTTTGGGGCTTATTGTGGAGTATGTAGCTGGCTTCGTAAATATTGGTTATCTGAACTACACACTTTTGTCTTAAGTCAAAGTTACCTTACGGCCAAGGACAAGCACACATACTAAGTTATTTCAATCTAAAGTGTTTATTAATAACGCACATAACTGCTACAGCAACTGACCGTAAAACTAAAGAGATCTATATACAAAAAAGACATTAAATTGCACATGCCCGTATAGTGATTGAATCAGAATACTTTAGATAAAACCAGGACTTGGTGATCAAGTGAACGTTGGAATACACGTAACAATTTAATATGAATGGCAGATGCTTACCTAATTAATCAACGGACGTCTGGATATTCCAGAAGGCACTCTTGTGGATCTTTTGATCATCATCGTACACACAACCGACGTGACTTAAACAGCACGCTCCTCACGAACGTGGGAACTCACAACTACCACGCACATGCACAGGCTTGGTTTGGCAAACCAAGCTTTTCTTTTTTACCCGAACCGAAGCTTTATCCTGTTCTATTACAAGATCGCAGAAATTGTTAGCTGATTCAGGACTGGCCTACATAATCAAACCAGTAATAAGTTGTCAATTCAAAGTAAAACATAATTTAGAACGTAAGCTAAGTGAAATCATAACCAAATCTTTTATAGACTTCACACATTATACGAATTTAAAATTGAATGTGTGTGACTTTTCGTTCATATTGTACAATGAAAATACTAATTATACTGATGGAATAATTTTTAAGTTAATATTGTAATATGGCATATAATTTTTTTAAATGTTCGACCAATTAAAATTAATTATTATTTTTTGAGAAAAAATAACTTCATTGACGAAGCTAGCTAAACATGTCAAACTACAACATTTCTATTCGGACAAATTAATCATTAGATACTTAATCACTTATTCATATACAAGTCACAAAACGTGTGTTATTGTGAAAGTTTATATCCTTGAATTGTATATCATATCGTAAAGCATTATTTTCCAAGAAAATTTATTCTTATTTGCTCTCCACATAAAGGAGAATTCCTTCCGCTTATATACTGTATTTCAATTGACGTTGGCATTTCTCCTGTTTTAATTTATGAAGTCAGATTCGCATAATTAACCACAGTACTGCATAATTTCTTTTATCATAGCTTTAATTTGTTATAGATATAAGCATTCTGATGATATTGACTTATGGGATATTCATCGTCACTCTAACAATAAGTGATATTTTATTAGTGGTACACAAGGTGTTTAAAAAAAGACTGATCCAACATTTTGAACCGTTAGTATAACACAACACACATACTTCTATTTGGAGAATTGTTTTAAATTGTAATAACTGTGTGACATATTACCATAAAAATGAAGAAAACAACATTTTACATAGTCTCCTTTAAAAGAAAATTCGATTATTGAGAAAAAAATTGCGTATAATCTGGAGTCCATTAAAAAATTGAAGTTAAAAACTCGTGGTTATATTCATGAAACAAATTAATCTGATCCATATATTTATTTAATAGTGATTTGCAGCAACAACAAGTACACAAAGTTGCACTAAAGCTTTAATTTGTGGGTGGTCCCTAAATTCGTTCGAAAATTACTTAGTAATACGTATTATCTTTTGGTGTAAATCAGAAATTTCGGTTTATTCCCCACGTTTTGATTTTATAGGTTCACATGCCAAACTAGCTAATTAATACATTAAAGTTTATAAAAAAAATTCTAGCCATTGGACATTTTACAATAAAAGAGTCCATATAAAATGTTAGATTTCGTACTTTTACCTTTCCCGCTTTTGAAAATATTTGGGACAAACTTTTCTTACGATTCGCCACAATTTTTCAATTGGACGTATCAATTGGAGGTTTAGCACTAACTTTTCAATTGCAAGTTTAGAATTAACGGTTCAAAAGTTGTAAGTCTGATCTCTCTTTTTGAAATACCCTGTATAGATTCTCCAGAGATTATGTTGAGATTTTTTCTTTCGATTCTATGACTATATCTATCCAATGTGTGCACAATTGCATTCTGTCAGGACAGACGTATTATGTCATATAGGATAAAACATCCTGAAGTCGTCCACTGAATATCTGATTATTACAAGGATTTACCTGCTGTTGCCTGGGGCCTAAATAAGAGCACGATGCATAATGTATTTACATAGCCACGTCTTCAAGTCGCCTCAATTTCTTATGTGCTTCTCAACCATGGAAGGAAAAATAAATAAATTAATAAAATAAAATAATAAAAGAAACAGTCCTTTCTGTAAAAGTGAGCTGGACATGTGCAGTTGACCGGGGAGAAAAATGAAAATGCAGGCCTTCCACGAGCGGGATCAAAAATCTCAATTTTTATGCATTTGTTTAAAAATCTCGCAGAAAATAAAATCGTGAGCCAGTTCGGTGACTAGCTCTCAAGTGAAGTTTGCGCTTCCTGTGTATCCTGACGAGGAAGGCTGATTCTTGCCTCCGAAATCAGTCAGCGCCATTATTTTTGTGTTGCATGCTACTTTTAAAGAAGTTATTTAAATTTTATTACTTTATCAGCAGTTTGGTATCCCTCTGGTTGTAAATTACGATCTAGCTAAACATTGTGTTTCTGTGTTTCTCTCGTTCCAAAAATAATTCAAGGTATATAGTTCTTTAAATAGTTTCTACTTAAAACTGCATAAATATTTGTTTTATTGCGTAAATAATTTTTTACATAAGTTAAGATTTTTTTAAAAATCAAAATATATACAAAGAAAAAATCTATATTTAACTCTATCGAAGTTGTTGATAAAAGTGCGTTATTTGTAATTAAATCAAAAAATCTGACGGATTCATAACTAAATTTAAATATCTTTTTATCATTCTATCAGCTGTTTTTATGTAGATTTTATGTAGATATTCCTCAAACGAGAAGTTAGACGTTGTAAGATGGATAAAATACAAATATAACTTCTAGAACTTTTTTAATTTAGTCGTTGTATTTTAAAACCGAATTTTATCTGCATATATCTAGTCTACTTTGTATATTTACGAATTTCTAATGTACTCTCAATTTTATATTTTGTTGTTGTATATCAGTTAGGTGTTTACTCATTTAATTCCATATTTGTATATATTTGTGGGAAAGAACAATTTAATTTTGGGGCGAAAGTCTATTCAAATTGAAATTTGTGATCAGTATTTTTTAAAGAACATTGTACTAGAAGTATAATATTTTTCGATAAACAAAGAATTATTAAAGATATATTTTAAATGGATATGCGATGTATAAAAAATCTGATGTGGGCAGCACGTTACTTTCCCTATGTAATTCAATGAGTTTTCTTCTTTCACGGTGAAAATATGTATTCGTATAAGATGTACTGTACAATGTTTTTAATGTTGAATTGTACATTCGGCGCTTTTTCGAATAATAACGTGTAAAACTGTTTCCAAGTACCCATTTAACTTATATATCACGCAACTCTAAATTGACAATTATCAATATTGATAGTATTCGTAATAAGCAGTATAGTCCACATATTAAAATATTTTAATAATCAGTTCATGAATTTCGCGTCATTTTCATTCATTTAACGTTATTTTTTTCAGGTATATGAAAATTTATCACTATTGAAGATCCTGATGTTTTAATGATTATTTTAAAAATTCATTCGGCAATTGGGGGTATCTTCAGAACATTCGAACCGTATCTTTTTTTGCAAGACTCTTCCATTTGCATAAATTAATACCATTGAATCCTACCTAATGTTCGTTTAAGATCTTGATCAACTCGTGGATATTTAATTTGAGTTAAAGTGCTAACGTTTTCACTTTTACTGAGTGATGCAATGCCGCTCTAAACTGCCTTCCAGCTTGTTTTTATTGTGTCCTATTTACTCTTTAATCATGTATGGAACGTAATGGCCTGCATCGGCCAAAAAAATCTGTATGCTCCAACTTTGTTCCGGTTTTTACTTTTTCTTTGTGCTCAAAAAGCTTTACGATTGTTCGGAGATTCAAATGAGCATTTTCTTAATGGTAGTATGCATATTTAACTAAGTTTTTCGTTAATTCGTTAGCTTTTTGGAAGATAATCGCCCAAAATGGAATTTTGTATGATTAAAAACAGGACATAGTGGAAGTTTGATAATTTAAAATTGCGGGAAAAATGATTTAAATTATCGAAAATTTGGCTTTTCGTCGAAATCATTCGAAAATTATTTCAGTTACACAACTAGAACTAAATTAAACGTGAAAAATAAGTGAAATATTACAACGATTAACAACGATACAGTTATTAACGGTATGAATAGAGTAAAGTATACACATATATGAGTATTTTGAAGAAAAGCAAAATAGATCTATAATTAGACCTAATTTAAACAGCTGAAAAAAAAAAGAAAATATTCTCTTAAATAAAATACGATAAACTCTATATGTTAGGAGCAATTTTTTCATCAAACCTAGTACATTCCTCAGCAAGTCTAATTGGAAGTGTATCACCAAAAGCTAAATATTCTAAATTATCACTACAATGAAATAAAACGTTAAACTATCGGAGAACGTAATTTTCAAAATCCATGGTCCTGTTTTCACTCTCTCCTCAAATTTTATTAAAATGTTAAAAAAAGTACTATCATGCATGAATTTAAAGAAAACGAGTATATTTAAAAGCTCAAAGTAACAAAAAATTGAATGAATTTTTATAATTTAGAATGCTTTGAATACTATAAAGCACATATCCAATCTTTTAAGAAATATTTTCAGAATAATAGCCGTTTTCTGAATTTTTATCGCATTAATAACTCTCTGTATTGCTTTCCTATTCTATTTTTGCCGCCATCTCGAAATCAATCTGGAAAAAATGCAGGGCATCAAGAAAACGAAATAGGGAACTTTCGCTAGGGTGGTTGCCCTACAGTAATCTGTACTGACATAAAACTTATACATAACCGTAAATTATACCTTTCACATAAACGAATGTGGTATAAGTGGATTAAAAATTGTGCGTACTCTTATATTAATAAAATATAAAACTATAGATTACAAAACTTATTACAGGCAGAAAACAATAGCCTTTGTAATAAGCGAAATGCTATACGCATATTTAAGGTACTCTCATAGAACGCTAAATTAACTTCACTCCACATGTTCGACTGTTCATTGCTTCCACATCGACCATACACGATGATAAGGTTGGTGACGGAATTAGGTATTGAGACAAATTTTAGCTTCCTACTTTATATAGTAAAAATTGTTAAAAGTAACTCTCAAACAAAGCCTTTAACGTAAATAATTATTTAAGGTAAATAATCAACTGTTAAACAAAATAGTTATTTATTGATTTATTTATATATTCATTTATGTATTCAATTTAAGTGTCAACTACAGGTAAAATTCACTTACAGTAACCACAAAACATTAAAAGTGTAAAACATAAAATACCAGAATACGACGAACAGTAAACTTGTCAAGTACATTAAAACAGGTTTTTTAACACTTTACAACATAGTTGAAAAGTTTTTATGACTTTGTTCATTCTGTCTGTCTGTCCGTTCGCACGATAACTGCTATAAAAATGACTTTATCAAACTAAAATTTTAGCATGTTGTTGAGATGGTCTGTAGGACATATGGGAATGTAAATGAATAATAGCACCCAATTAGATTTGGATTGAACCCGGGTTGGAAAATTAAAATATATTGAACCCTATGGGGTTCAATTTTTCCACCATTTTTAAGCGAATTTAAAATTCACAAATTGCTTCGAAAATTTTAGGAAATATTCAAATTATCGCATAAAATATATATAAAAAGAATCAGCAAAATATGTTTGGTAGTTATTTAAATAAAAATTAAAATAATAATTTCACCCATATTATATGAAGATATCACGTGACCCACTTCAAATTAAAATATGGCATCCATCTTGTGTCAAAATCGTGATTTTTTAAAGTTTTTTTTAATTTATATTTAGTGTTGAATTCGTCCTAAAACCGCTTTATTCTTGATTTTTTTTTCTGTGCATCTGTATACTGTGCCAATTACAATATTTTTGAGTTTAAATGTTCATCGAACTCTGATTATTTCTACAACGAAGCCTAATTTTCACTTATGGAGAATGTAAACACATTCAGCTGTAAGATGAGTTGTATAAGAATTGCTGAATTTCTTTAACCCAAAATTATTTAGCTCTGGAGTCTGGAATAAAGCTGATATGAATGAAATATTCGTTGTTTACATAGACAACCAGACAATTTTGTAGTATTGCTTTTTTATGAAGTTTTAAGCATGGAGTTAGAAAGTAATGTTACCTCCATGGTCTTAAGTTTTTAAGTAAAATAAATTATTGTAGTATTGTGATAATTTTAAAAATATCGCCGCTGAATGAAAGTAATGGAAAAAGTTAATGAATGAAACATTCACTGCTTTCATGTAGAGAGCCAGGGGCTATATATTTCGATGACGTTATTTGAATACAGTTCATTTATTTTCGATGACGTTTTCAAATATAATAAATTATTGTAGTATGGTGATAATTTTTAAAATATCACCGCTGAATGTATCATATTTTAGAGATGTTTAAATAAAATTGCATTTCAGTTGGAAAGTGTTTCATAATCAATGCTTTATGCATGATTGATCGTTCTTGTTTTCTTTCTTGTAGGAGTCAAAACGAAAATATAAATATCAGCACAATATGTAGAGATCAACAGACTTATAGAAAGAAAATATCGTAATGTAATTGTGTTTATCAGTAGTATTAGGAATTTTTTTTTGTCTAGTATTGGTAACAAGCATGTGGAATCTAAACAAAAAAGTAAAATAGACCAGTCAATAGTATTATTTAAAACTTTATGATAAAATGAAAGGTAAGACCATATTCTTTTTTTAAGAGACATTAAATTTAATATTTGCCTAAGTTGACTACAAAATATTGGCAAATAAATTATCTATTTAACGAAATACGACAAACTGTGTGAATCACAAATGGTAATGTGTATAGTTTATGCATTGTGTGACTCTGGTTATACCATAAAAAGTAAGGTATAATCGTAACATGTATGCCCCAACTTTGTTCCGCTTTTCACCTTTTCTTTCTGTTCGAAAAACTTTTAATTGCTCTAAGAGTTTAATGAGCATTTTCTTAAAGGTATGAATATTTAATTAATTATTTTGTTAATTTTTTCGCTTTTAGAAAATGTAATGGTATCAAAAATACTAATGAAAAATTGATTAAATGCATTATTAATTCAAATCTTTATTTTGTAGTTTCTGTAAAAGTTACTATATAAAACGTCGTGTACAGGCAAGTTTTATAATTAAAGCTTAAAAATAGTACAGCCGTTAATGAAAATAATTGCTACTTTTCAATAGAAAACATATTTTTGTTAAAATGTACGTAAGAATTTTTTTATCATTATTTAAATTCCTTGTAAAAATTTAATTAAAAATTCAGTTATTTAGCCATGTTGTTCTCTGAATGTAAGAAAACAAAACAAATAATTTTATCATTTATTTTTACATGAAATGCTATTCTAAATAAAACATATTTTTAGTATGACTCTTTGTATTGAATTTTAAATAACTTAAAAATTAAGTTACGCAACAATAGGTGCTTAATTCTAAACTATAAACAGGTTTTGTATGACTCTTTGACATCGTGACATCTATTGACATCGTGAAGTCTGAGCTACATTTTCTGGAAATTTGAAGCAAGCTACGTGGTAGGATTGAATTTATTGGTTTCTATACAGGTTCACAAAATTATTGCATATAACACCTTTTCTTGCTGAAATTTCAGACATCTACTATTCCAGGCTGACGAGCGCATTATGAGCACGAAACCGGTCCATGCATGCTGTTCTGCGATCCATTATGGACATCAAAACATACTCATGGCGTTTTCCGCATGCTTAAGATTTAACCCCGCATTTAAAAATAGATCTTTCTAAAAAAACATTTTTAAACCAGATTGTCATAACTTCAGTTTCAAGGCTTATATGTTCTGTTGAAAGAAACAGTTTACTGTAAATGGACCTTTATCTAATGCGAATTAACTAATGCGAATTATAAAATAACTTATAAAATAATGTTTTTTTTTAAGTATTTTATAAAATAATTCTACAGAATTGTACACAGTACAGAACAGTACAGTATGAACAGTACAAAGTACAGAATTGTACACAGTATCTACAGAATGTACTCTACAGAATTTATATCTTAATTAAAAATCAGATATTTTAAAATATCTCATTTGTTAAAATTTTATCAGAAATGCATTACTTTTAGAAGTCAATTAATTCAATTAAAACAAGTAATTATATTCTGAATAAATTTGATTGCAATATTCGATCGATTTTTTATTAAGACAAAACTCCTTGGTCAGGAATCGAACCTGTGCTTCTCCAAACTAGAGAGACAGTCAAATACTGATTACATACCATATTATCAAATCTGTAGTTATATTCTACAGTGAAATATAAATAATTTGTATTTGCAGAACATTTATTTTATGCATTGAGCATGAAAATTTAATTATTTTTCTATGCTTTTATAAATTTATCAAATAAAATTAAAAATCCACTTGTTTGTCTGTCTGTCTCATGATTATGTGAGAACAACTGGACCGAATTTCAAGAAATTTTGATAGATAACCTTAGTAGAATCCCATTTAACAATTTAGGCATCCGTTTGTCCTGTCTTTCTTCATGTCCTTCTGATTGTTTCCTCACTGTGAGCGTGACCCAATCGTTATATGAACCTCCAAACAAACAGGATAAAATCGTTATCTGGTTTCCTGATCTAATGTGACCTTATCAATTTTTAAGCCTTTCTAGAATAAATGCAATTCAAAATTCGATAATGCGTCCCGATCGTTGTTGAAGCCTTTTTCTCTAAAATTATGGATGCTTTATAAGAAGGGCAAACAAAAGAAACAATAGCATACATTCACCACTATGGGCATAGACCTAAGTACCTGTTTCTTTTCGTATGGCCAACTGCATGTTGCCTGCTCAAAAGTCCTAAATGAAAGATCTATTTTTATTTCTACTCCTAATAAGACCAGAAACGTACTCTACCAAGAAGTAAAATTGTAAAAACTAATTGTAAAATTGTTACCATCTATATATACAACATTGTTAGTTATGCTTCTGTACTACTTCAGCACGAGGAAATCACTTATTTGTCTTTTTTTTAAGAATTATTATATATATAAATTCAAAAACGACTCCAAGTTTATCCCAAATTGTGAATTAAGTATCTTTACATTATATATTCTATACAAACAACGAGCATATAACTAGTTATTAATATTTTCGAAATTAGAAAGTCAAATGCATATTTCTACCCTGTTTCATTATTAGATTTATCATTAGATTTATCATTTATTAGTTCATTAGATTTATCAATTATTATGTACGAACTTTATAGCATGATGATTTTATTTCTAATGGAAGACACAGATTCAGAAACTATTTTTCTAATTAGTTATCAGGAATGGTAAAGTCAGTTTTTAAACTTCAGCGCGTCAATATGCAATGAGGTTTTTGCTATAGCGATAAGGAGTTAATCTTATCATGCCCCCAAATTTAGACGGCTTTTCACAAGCGTGGATCTTTGATTTGCATTTCCGTTACTTAAAATACTAAAAATAACATATCAATAAGGAAGAACTTACGACTTTTGATATCTGACAGACACATAGTTAGTCTATACAGATAACTCTTGTGAATTATTAGAACAGCCAAATACAGATAAATTATTAAATTTAATTTGCAAAGATATTTAATTATCGACAATTTGGCAACATTTTTGGTGATATTGAGCCGAATTTGTCACCATGCGTTACAGCCGGAAAGATAAAGGATTTTCTTATATAGTATGAAAAGCTTCAGAGATCGAAGTTGGATAATACTATATTGGGAAATATTAAAGACTCGAGACATGAAAGTAATATACAACTATAAATGAAGTTTAAACATCCCTTTTATTACACTACAATAAAGTTCCTTTTAGCAACTAGTAAGTTGACTCATGTGTTCAACATCGTTCAAATATTAAAATTGAATTTCTAATACAATAAAATAATTAAATCTGCTCTCTGTAGCAAGTTGAATTAAAATATCTTTACCCAACATTTTTTTTATAAAATCGCTTTCTTATGGTGGCAAGTATTTTCACTTCATTTCCGAAGGAACTGTTAATCATTTTTATACTTTTTTACACACTCCTTCCAAAAAAAAAAAAAAGGACGCGGTAGCCCAGTGGTTAGCGCACGGGAATTGCACTCTGTAGGCCCGAGTTCGATTCCCTCTGCTGCCAAAACTGCCGCCGTGTTCACGCGGAGTACGATCATGTTAAACATGTGGGTCCGTAAGTCCTTCTGAGAGGTTGGTGGTAGGGGAAGGAGGATACGGTCCCTGTGGATGCCTCCCTCACTGGGTTCCTGCCTAAATTGGATGGCTCTTCCCGGCCATCCAAACAGTTACCTTACACCTTTCTGGTAGGTCGGACGGTCTGGGTCTCAACAACAACAACGCTCCATCCAAAAAATCAGACGAAGTCTTGAAGAACAATAAGCACGCATAATAAGCACGAAACCATTTCATGGATGCTGTTAGCGCAATTCTAACTTTGAAAATGCTTATAACCATGTTCTTTTGATTATGGATTTGTATTCATTATATTCTTAGTCTTTGACTAATTCGTATGACTAACATTCATCAACCATTATTTCCGCATTCACATATATTGCTTTTCAGATTCTTGAAATACTTGCTCAGCTGATCATTCTTAAACTTCATTAAAATGACATGAAAATCGATGTTATTTTGTATTAACATTATAGTATGAACCTAATATAATTTTTATATTAAAACAGTAGCAATAGTAACATGTATAACTATAACTAGATTTTCTAAATGCAAGCTTAGGTAATTGCCTATTGACGCCAAACAAAATAGGGCGAATAGCAATATAACATTGTACCTTTCACCCAAGCTTTTCCTCTTAACTCTCCTATTCTTTCAGGGGTAAAAAATATATGCCTTAAGACACCATCTCTCTATCCATATAGCTAAAGACAAGAATAATTCAATGTTACAAAATTTGACAGAGTTAAAATATTGAATGCTCAAATAACTATTTGTTCTGCAATTGAGGAGCTTAATCCTAAAAAGGCCTCAATCCACTCTTTCTTATCTGTTTCACATGATGTGACTTCTTCATTCTAGCTCATAGTAAGTTACCTTAAAGTAGAAAAACAAAGTGTCAGCAGTCGCACACTATGAGACACAGAAGGGCAAGTAATTTGGGCCTTTTTGGTATTAAGATCTTCAATTATGCATTAAACTATGTGCTCCTTTACATAACTGAAGTATCTATAAATGCTATTGATTATGCAGCGCATGAAAAGCATATAGAGAATATACTAAAATTTAAACTCGGAATTAAAATTAATTTATCTTTATGTACTACTTAACTGAAACATCGGAGTTTTTCAAAATAAAGAAAAAAGCTATTTTTGTAGTACTATTTTTGGTTATATATTCTGTGTCATAGAATATTAAAGTGAAACTAGATATCTCATAAGACAAAAACTGAAGTTTTTGAAGCAAAGTAGTATTTTGCGTGTGGTAAGTTCTCGTGTTCTTCAATAATGTAAGATTGTATTAGTCTAAGAGCGATCACAATGCTTTTGTTCTAAATTTTCTTTAAATAGTAAATGAGCATAGTAAATGAGCTATATAGAAACTTTAAGTGCCAGTGTCGTTATATTTAATGACATTTCAGTTTTCCTTTCCGTCAATCATTTCTTGAAGACAAAATTTGAGTAACTGCTAGAAATAGAAACCCAGTTGGAAATATAATAAAATACCTTTGGGGAAAACGAATCGTAGAAATATACGTTCGAAAGAATAGTGAATTTAATCTTAATTTTCTTGTCCCCATTGGATAGTTTTATCTTATGTGTACAATACATGAAGCACTTCGTTAAGAAAAAGATAAGCACTACCCTTAAAATCTGTAAACGAAAGAACATCTGCAAATACAGCTGAGGTATTTACTGGTATTCTAAATTTAGAAAGAACTGACACCAGTAAAATAAACATTTGTGCTTTTTATCGCTTTTTCCCTCGTTTACAATAAGCAGTTGTTTAGAGAAAACTGTAAAGATGGAGAAAACTTCCATTTGTAGTTTTTTTAATTCATTGCCAATATTAAAACATCATGTTGATTTTATTTCATTTGAAATTGCATTTCAATTTCTCCTACACAAAATTGATAAAAGAAATATTGTGTTTATTGCAATTCTGATTCTGATTGACCCTAAAATGGGAGTATTGTATTTTTGGGATTCTTTTCAATATTTCAAATATTATTTAGTATTCCATATATTATTCATCGGATCTAAAATGAAGTCTACTGACATCCATATTTCTGGCCACTTTGAACGTCTGGACGCAATTGCGACTGCAAGCCACTAACACTATAAATCTATGAACGCTGTTCAAAAATGACTTTCAGTAACATGAAACTTTAAATATCTATAATTACTGATTAAAAACTGATAAAGTTGAAAGTTAAATCATTAAGAAGCATAAAAAGTAACATTCTTTTTACATAAGAGTCTGTGAAAAGTTTTGTTTAAATGTAAAAATTTATTAAATGTATCGACGTGATCCGGGGTCAGTTAAGAAATACTTAACCTCAGATAAACTGGATTACCCCATTTCCGATAATTAAAAGTACATTGAAGATGAAAACATTGCATATGGCCATTTTACCCACCCCTCCTCTACATGAATTTGTAATTTTAAGGCAGAGTTTTGAATTCCACATACATACACACATATTCACATACATATTGTTATTGTTCTAAAGGTTGTCGAAATATAATCAGAAAGACTGGAAAGTATATTTCTGTCAAAATTACTAATTAAAACAAATTTCAGGAAAACAATACTTGTATCAAATAATATAATTTTGAGTGTGGGTAACAAAGAACTCTAGTGGCCCGTTGATCTAATCCACCTCTGGTGGGGACTAATCCTGTGGTGAGTGGGATTAGTCCCTAATCCCTCCTCCATGAGAGGAATTAATATTTTCTGCGGTGACTTCAATGGCTCCCACGTTAGTAAATATACCTGTCAACAATTTGGTTGCCTCAAGTATATATTGAATATATATAAAGGAGGTGTCTTCAGTTTTGTATATTGGCCAAGCTTCAAGATTTTCCTCATATGGGGACTTCTGTATGTTTAAACTCCTTAGTATACAGCACATAAAATTTTTTCCGTGACAGACTAGAGCCATAGTATAAGACTTTATGAAGTGGTCATTGCTGTAAAGAACTCATGCAGCAGCCGAAATTCGAACCACGATTTTCTGCTTGGCTATTCGATGCTTTATCCATTAAGCTTTTAAGGACATAGCCTTTTCTTCTGTAGTTAAATCAGTAATAGTAGATTGAAGTAAAATGGCAACTTATTTTTATTCTAGAGTCTCTTCAGTTTATTCTATAAATTTATGTAACAAATTTAATACCACCAAAATGATTCTTACAACGCGTTGAATTTAAAAAAAAAATGCTCTTACCATACAATTTTTTTTTTTGCATTTCTCAACTCAATAACTTGATCGTTTAAAATGCGAACTAAAAGGCTGTACATTATTTTTCTTTCTCAATTCAAGACACTTTTTGAAAGCACTTACTTATTGAAAACGAGGGTTAATTTTGTTTTTTCATGAAACAATTTCATTTAGATAAAGGAATGACGAAGATGTAAATTCTTTTCGAAAAGAAATAACCTAACAAAAACTAGGAAACGTCTAATCACATTATTTTAAAGTAATTCACTTTCTTGTAATACTTTGTCAATCAGGAAACTAATATATTAAAGTAAACGCAAACTTTTAACTAGGTATAAGTGCTTCTTTCTACATTAGAACATGAAAGTTTTAACGTTTTTTTTATATTAAAAGAATTTTTTCTGTCATACTTCTCGCGTTGTTTTTCAATTACACTTATGACAGAAACAATTTTTGTATTACGCTTCATCATTCTGTACGTTATTTATAAATGACTTCCTTTTTAACAAACAAATATTATTGCAGGCAAATTTCCGATGTATAGGTGTCACAATGCATGTGAGAGGGTTTCTCATTTGATTAACTTGGCGCAAATGTAATTGAAAAATTTTGAACTTGTTTTACGTCGAATATTTGACTACTTATTAAATTAAATAACGCAATAGTGTAATATAAAAACACACAGGAATATCGTTGTTTTGTAACTCTTATATAAAGGTCGGTAATAATAGTGATATGTATTCCAATAAAGTTTAAGCAACTGAGATGTTGATTTTTGGTAACGTCTGTTTAGATTGTTTTTATAACGTTAGTTTGATGAAATATAACAATTCAGAAGTGGGATAACAGCGATGAATGGCTGATTGTCGCGATAGTACCATAAAGGTATAAAGGTAACAATCCGATAACATCCGCGAAATGCACACATACAGAGGCGATGGTTTGGGCAGGGATTGCTGTCGGCTCCGGCACTCATCTCCACATCTTCCCTTGCGGTACTGTGATTGCAGTGTTGTATAGAGATGACATGTTCACCCATTTCTTGCGGCCATGGGTCTTGATGCCATTTTTATGGACGATAACACGCGGGTTCGCATTGTCGGCCAGTACTTCGAATCGGAAACGCTGCTTCGTATGGAATGCTATTGAGACCACCCGACTTGAATTCCATAGAGCATGTATGGGACATGCTTAGGAGACGTTTTAATTCTTTCCATGACCATCCCCGCAACCTTTACGAGCTAAGAGCATATTTGCTCCGTGAATGGATACATGTACTTCAAACCGCCATAGATGATATTATTCTTGGCATGAATCGACGCTGTCGGGCATGGGTTTTCAGCAGAGGTCATCATATTCTGTCTTAAAATATTTTCAATGAGCTGTTTTTGCTGCCCCAAATCCTATGTTTTTGTTTATCTTTACTGTGTAATTATTTATTAAATATTTTCTCTGCATTTCCCCCACGTTAGTGTCTTTTGTTATACCCCATGATCTGTGAAATTTTCAATGAATTTCAATAAATACTTTTTTTAACCGCTTTTTTCACTTTGTTGCTTAACTTTTGGACATGCGTGTACCTCAAGCGACAATGGAGGTGCGTCATGGTGCTTTACAGATCCAAAATTAAAAGAGAACTGCCCAGACGATCGTTAAGTTTACGCTAGATCAAAGGGACTCGTGGGTGCAAATCTCCACTCCAGCGAGGCCGCGATCCGGGAAGCGATGCCGGCGAGATCATTCACCGGACAAGTGTTTATAGAACACCTGCCGAGACCGCAGACGCATTTAGGTTTAGGCCATGAGTAGGCGCAGTCCATCTCCATGTCACCTGGAAGATTGCGATTCACGAAACCAGATGATAAAGCTCCGCAGCTCGCTCCCTGGATTTATGTGCCTTTTAGGAGATGTGGGGCCCAAATCCCTCAACAACTTTACACAACGGTTTAAGACAAAACGTATGACCACCAAAAGCCTAGCCGTTTTCACCCGCTTACGTTATTTTATTGGGAGCTCTCCAAGACTGCTCTCCTGGCATGCTGTTCTGAGCTTCTGTACCACTATAGTACCGAACGGAACTTACATACACTTGCATAAATCTAATTTTTGATGTGATGAGATGCGCATAGTTATATGTCCTACCAAGGCTGAGACATTGCGCTGGAACGAGAGTGGAACGCGAATTGGCGTCTCCCCCGCTCTATTTTCCTGACGAGTTTTGGGTGAGCTGTGCTCCCGTGAGATCATTCCTTAGCCTTCCTGCTGACAAGGATTAGGCTTAATGCTCCTAAATATACAGGCTGACGCAACCTCCATTTTGACTCCGACCGATTCAGTCAATTATCGTCTGCATGTACTGTCTGAATAACACGCGCATGCTATACATGGCTGATATTTGATACGAAATTTAGCTGTAAAATAGGTGCTTCTGCTTTCGAAAAATTATACCAATCATGCAAGAAAGTAGTCTAGAATGTTTTGATTTTCTCGAAATCCCGAGAAAAGGACGAGAGAGTAACCTTCTTTTCGTCACGTACTGCCATCGCTTCAACTGGGACTCAAGATGGCAGCTGTTGCACCAGCCTGTACCCTCACAGCAAAGATCGTCACATGTGTGACAGTGACGTTGTAGTCACGTGACACCTGGGGCACAATGTGACATCATATTTGTGACTTCTATGCGAAGTTACGTATTAGTAACTTTGTAACTTCATTGTGACTATATTCTGTGACGTTTCCACAATTTAATTAACATGTAACAATGTGACGACATTACAATGGCAATTACAATGTGACGTCACAAACAAGTTAATATGCGACATCACAAACGACCATGAAAATGACCAAAATGACTTCTCTGTGACCTCAATATGACATTGCCGAAACGTACTGCGACGTCCTGTGACGTCCCAAAGTCACAGTGTGACGTAAATCTTACGTCACTGTGAAAAAAACATGCTGTTAGGGTATATACACTACCCGACACAGAAAATGCAACACCATGAAAGAGCGAATAGAGTGTGATGATAAAGGACACACAGACAGAGATTGCATTTATAAATAAGTGATGTTAATTCCGAAAGGATAATGCAATACAGTAATGGCATAGACAGGGTGATCAGTAGGCAGTAGGACCACCTCTTGCGGCGATACACGAAGCAATCTTTCGAGGAACAGATGCAATAAGCTTGCGGATAGTTTTCTGAGGGTTGGATGACCTTCAACCATCCTCCACAGGTCGTCCTCTGTTTATGGAGGGGGCAAGGCAGTCAAACGACGGCCAATCACGTCCCATGTCTACTCTATGAGATCTAGAGACAGCGGAGGCCAAGGAAGCACCAGGATACCTTGCAAGGCTTGTTCGCTGATGGTTACCGTGTGAGATCGCGAGTTATCTTGCCGGAAAACATAATTTTGAAACCGCTGAAGGTAGGACATTGCAATTGGCCGCAGCAACTCATCCACATATCATCGTGCCATCATTGTGCCTCTGATACGAACCAGAGGTGACCGGCTATCGAATTCCATGGCACCCCAAACCATGATGTCGCGTTCTCGAATAGTATGGCGTTCAACAGTCGTAGAAGAATTGAATCTGTTTCAACGTCGCACCAGAACCTCACACGGCGACTGTCATTCGACAAACAAATCTGAGACTCGTCGCTGAACACTACCCTGCCCCATTCAGTCGTCCAAGTGGCTCGGGCTCGACACTATTGTAATCTCTCAAGTCGGTGTCTCGTCGTCAATGGCAGTTTTCGTAAAGGACAGTTTGAGTGAAAGCCGCTTTCAGCCAATCGTTGGGAAACTGTTCTCGCTTATATTGGAACATCCAATGTACCCTGAAAATTCTGAATAATGTTGACAGTCGTCGTTTGTGGGCCGCCACCGCATGCCTTCGAATGCGTCGATCAACGCTTGCTGACGTACGTCTGGATAGACCTGTACCAGTGCGATGATTCACATGCCCTTCTTCAATCCATCTTCTCTAAATCCTTTGCACAATGGATGCATCTACGCGTGTTTCAGCGGCGATACACCGGTACGACTACCAAGCCGTGCGCAGGCCTAAAATAAATTCCCACGCACGATCGTCCAAATACTGAAACGGACTTCGGCGTCGTCAGCTAGGCCTCTCTTCAACAACACGTGTCTTCTGAAACGAAAACAGCTCGGAAAACGAGTTTCCTTAGGCGACAGACAGTAACAACTGTTGGCTCATCTGCCGTTTCTATCCCTTTTATCCCGCACTCTAATTACGTGACATACTTGCATTTCAGATCATTTGCATACATCGGCCAGCTGCGTTTGTCTTGCAATTTGCATAATTATAATAGTGTATATAGAAACTTTAATTAGGGTAGTTTGTGACGGGACATCACAAAGAATCCGCCAAACGTTAATCTCCTAAAAACTACGTAAAAGTCATACTACTGCTAATGTAGTAAAACTAATAAAACTTTATTTAAAGTAACCTCCAACACAAAATTAAGCGTGTCAACCAATTTCTAAAGCAAAATAGCTTCTTTGTCAAGATAAGCAAGAAGCGCAAGCTTCTTTCGTCAAAGTAAAATCGGCAACGACTGTTAGAACAGCAAGCGTGACTGACGCAAGGAAAGAAGGTTGTCAATGGCAAGACGAAAAAAGTGGTAAAATATTGAATTTTTACCTCGTCTAATTTCTAATTCCATCTTCCAATACTTAATTCCATTTTTCAACATTTAATTAAATATTACCTGACTAATGGACTTGAGTACAGCCTTACACTTGCATCATAATTACTTATCAAACTCATTCAACGTGACGCCATTGTATCATTTGCATTGCTAAATGACTCTTAAAAAGATCTCTTTTCAACGCTGATGGTGATTTTCATATTATGTGTAAAACGGATCGGTTAGTAACAATCAAATTATACGAAGAATAACATCACAGCAACTTTTATGGTCATCTCAAACTCTCAAAAAAACATTTAAACGTTTTGCATTAATATAAACTTAAAAGCAAGATTTTAGTTCAGTCATGTAAAACCCACAAGAGTTCTAAGTGAATATCATTTAAAAATCAATTGTAAATTTAAACAGTCAGAAAACTTTATTTCTAATCCAAAGACTGAATAACTATTCATATTTCCAATGTATTTTGCTACTTTTGAAAAATAGCTTGAACTTGTTAATATATTAATTCATTTCGCCAGAAATGCTAGACATTTTTTAATAAAAAACTGTGATCATTAGTTTGAAATATTCTCAAACTGTTTGATATTTGAAGAATTCCCGAATGTTTGCCGTTTGATATATTTTATTTTTGCCGTTTTGCAGCAATTCTGCAGGAAATGAAAATTAATGTAAATAAAAATATATTTAACGACATTCCAATCGATAAAACAGAATATGCAACTGAAAAGTTTAAAAAAAATGGAAACAGAACAATTTAAGTTTAATTAAATAAAAAAAATACATGTTATAAATATTGCAATTTCATAAAATCTAAAACAATTCCGAAAGTTTACTCCGAAAGTTTACCTTAAAGCACTTTAAAAAAACATCATACTCTTAAATACCCGGCTCTCGCCAAGCCTGAAATGAAGGCATAGCATGAGATTCCCCCTCCCCTCTCTTTTAAAGGCAAAAGAGTTTCCTCAAGCGCTTTATACAAGGTGTTGAAAGCGGGTAGATCAAAAGAGAAGCACTTTTATATTTGTAAACACATTTTTCCTTTCGTTTTTAATAAAGGAGGTTTATGGTTTTCCGTTTCCACTTCCGAAATTTTAGAAGGCCAAAAAATGCTATCACTTTGTTTCCAAATTTCCGATGTTAAAAAAAAAAAAAATCACTTCCAAGTGTTATTTGGCAGATTCCCTGTGAGCACGAAGTTGTCTTGCTCACCTTGCCCTAATGCCGTCCCTGAACATACCGAACCTCCGATATCAAATAATGTTAAATGAATAGTAGACATGACATCAGTATGACATTCGTTAATGACATCATGTAAATTATGTAATTCGCTCTTAAATAGAAGATTATTGATCAAGTGACCATTCATATCAAGCAATGTTAAATGAATAGCCATTTGATAAGTAATTTTCTATTAAAGAGCGAATGGCATCACTTACAGCATGCCTGCATGCACCGTTCTTACACATTTGTTACATAAATATTATAAAAATAAAAAAAAAGTCATAAAAATAAAATATTATTACTATTATTAAATAAATTCGTTTTATAAGTACTTTTAACCAGAAATTCAATTATACTATCGCCAAGGAGCGACCCCGAGTCGTTTTTAACACTTTACAACACAGTTGAAAAGTGTTTATAACTTTGTTCATTTTGTCTGTCTGTCTGTTCGCACAATAACTGCCGTGAAAATGACTCTATCAAAATGAAATTTTAGTATGTTGTTGAGACGGTGTGTGGGACATATGGGAATGTAAATGAATAATATCACCCAATCAGTTTTGGGTTGAACCCGGGTTGAAAAAATGAAATACATTGAACCCTATGGGACCTAATTTTTCAAACATTTTTAAGCAAAGTTAAAATTCACGAATTACATCGAAAATTTTAGGAAATATTCAAATTATCCCAATAAAATATATATTATCCCAATATATGTATCCCAAAGAAATTTCAGTAAAATATGTTTGGAAGTTTTTTACATGAAAATTAAAATAATAATTACACCCATATAATATGAAGAGATCACGTGACCCACTTCAAAATAAAATATGGCATCCATCTTTTTTTCCCAGAGTAAAAATCGTGATTTTTATAGTTCCTTTAAATTTATATTTAGTTTTGCATTCGTCCTAAAACTGCTATATTTATTCGTATTTTTTGTGCATCTATATTTTGCGCCAACGCAATTACAGTATTTTGCGTTTAAATGATCATCAAACTTTGATTATTTCTACAACGAAGCTTACTTTTAATGGATGCAGAATGTAAACAAGTGATTGTAAGGAGAGTTGTATAAGAATTGCTGAATTTTTTTCACGCAAAATTATTTAACTCTGGAGTCTGGAATAAAAGTATGAATGGAATATTCACTGCTTTTACATAGAGAGTCAGACGATATATATTGCGATGACGTCATTTGAATAAAGTTCATTTTTTTTCGATGAAGTTTTTAGTTTTCAAGTAAAATAAATTATTGTAGTTCTGTGATAACGAAAAAAAGTTCACCGCTGAATGTATCACATTTTAGAAAAGTTTAAATAAAATTGCCTTTCAGTTGGAAAGTGTTTCATAATCAATGTGTTATGCATGACTGACCTCTCTTGTTCATATATTAGAATTTCACTTTTTCTACAGTCCGCGGGATTCCTCTTGAACATTAGCTGGAGTGTCGGAAACCCAGACCACTCGACTCGCCCTAAGCCATGAGCAGCAAATTGAGTGGCCGGCTTAACTGGTGTGTGACTCAACTCGACTTTCTCATACCAGAATCCATTTTTGTAGCTTTTTTTAAAACTTTACAACAAAATTGAAAAGTGTTTATGACTTTGTTCATTCTGTCTGTCTGTCTGCTCGTTAGCACGATAACTGCCGTAAAAATGACTTTATCAGAATGAAATTTTAGTATGTTGTTCAGACGGTCAGTGGAACCTATGGGAATATAAATATATAATATCGCCCAATTAGTTTTGGATTGAACCCGGGTTAAAAAAATGAATTACATTGAACCCTATGGGACCTAATTTTTTAAACATTTTTTAAGCGGATTTAAAATTCACAAATTGCTTCGAAAATTTTAGGAAATATTCAAATTGTCTCATAAAATATATAAAAAAAATTTCAGCAAAATATATTTAGTAGTCTTTTAAATAAAAATTAAAATAATAATTACCTCTTTTATATGAAGTGATCACGTGACCATTATATGAAGAGATCACGTGACACAATTCAAAATAAAATATGGCATCCATCTTGTGTCAAAATCGTGATTTTTAAAGTTCTTTTTAATTCATATTGAGTGCTGTATCCGTTCTAAAACCGCTTTATTTTTGCTTACATTCTGTGCATCTTCATACTGAAACAACGCAATTACAATATATTTAAGTTTAAATGATCATCCAAATTTGATTATTTCTACAGCGAAGTCTAATTTTCACTTATGGAAAATATAAACAGCAAAATATGTAGAATGAGCTGCATAAGAATTGCTGCATTTCTTTAACGCAAAATTATTTAGCTCATGGAGTCTGCAATATAGCTGATATGAATGAAATATTCATTGATTTTACAGAGAGAAGGACGATTTTTTTATCAAGTTTTAAGCATAGAGTTTAATTACTTGTACCTCCATGGTCTCAAGTTTTTAAATAAAACAAATTATTATAGTATTGTGATGAATGAAATGAATGGAAAAATGTTTATGAATGAAATGCTGCTTTTATAGAGAGAGCCAGGCGTGTTATATTTCGATGACGTCATTTGAATAAATTTCAGTTGTTTTCGATGAAGTTTTCAAATATAATAAATTATTGTAGCATTATGATAATTTTAAAAATATTATCGAGGAATGTATCGCATTTTAGAGATGCTTAAACCAGGCAATTTATATTTCAATGCCGTTATTTGAATGTTCATTTTTTTCGATGAAGTTTAGAGTTTTCAAATATGATAAATTAATGTAGTATTGTGATAATTTTCAAAATATTACCTAGGAATGTATCGCATTTTAGGGATGTTTAAATGAAATTGCAATGAAGTTGGAAAGTGTTTCATAATCAATGCTTTATGCGTGATTGAACTTTCGTGTTTATTTTTGTTTGTTTTTTTAAAGTTTACAAGAAAAAATTTGAAAAATTGGTATCATGGTTTCAAATGATTGCAATTAAAGCGTGTTACCCTTCACTCCGATTGATACCATACTTGAGTATGTTCCTTCAGGGAGACGGATAACTTGCCCCTCGAGGGGGCTAATGACGTCACGAATAAAAAAATTGTATCGCGACCACTGAGCCATAAAGAAACCCTTTCTTTTATGCATGATTATGTCAAATTCTGTTCTATGCTGCCATGTTAAAAAAAATATAAAATTTCAAATAAATTTCGAATTTTTTGCTGGAATTTAAAAAAATTCTATCCAGTTCTAGATGTTTTGATAACAAAGCAAGATATAAAGTTTCGTGAACATCCATTAATATTTGTCGCCGCTATCGTGTGCACAAGAAATCGACCACAAACATACAGACAGACGAATGCCACTTCAAAAATAGCCAAAACGCGTTCAGGAAGTCTTGAAACATATATTGTCATCAAAATCTCGAATTCGAAAGTTTCGTGAAAACAATACTTTCTCAATAATACGTATGACAAAGTAAACATGTGTGAAGCTATTTTAATTGCTATTAAAAATGCTCATTAATTTCCTACGTGTTTAAATCATAAGAAGACACAATTTTGTTTTTGTCTTCCTACAAAATCGAAATTTTTCCATTTCGAGAAAGTCGAGAATTGGACACTTTCTGCAAACATTGCTAGACATTTTCTGCAACAAATGCAATCGTCATCGATTTAACCTACGCTTAGTTTAAAAATTCCGAACACAATATGGTTTCGCGGTTAAGAAATGATTTGAAAACAAACATTCATTTACTATGTTTACCTGTTCAGCTTCTCCAATTCGGAATGGGGTTGTCAATTGATTGGTCATGCATGAATGTTGCCATGACGAGTTGTCTGCGTCCTAATTCTTGCACAGATTGGAAACGTTCTTTGCAAAATATACGATGTGTTTAAAGCTTGCACGTGATTCAATTGATTTAAGAATGGTAATTATTGGAATGCGTGCTATTATTCGAAATAAATTCTTTTCAATTAAAAATGAAAATTTGGGGTTGAATTGGATTTCATTATAAAACAAATCTAGAGTTTTGCTTCGCAGAATGCAAATACTTATGATTTAACCAGCTAAAGGTTTAAATGGAAAATTATAGATTTTCTACTTAATTACAATTCTTTTAACCCTTTAAGGCAGTGTTTCTAAACTATCGGGTCCTGTTATCAATTATACCGGACAGCGGGAGATTCTCTTTTAATTTCTCGTTTTAATTTTCTAAGCATTTTTCATGAATAAATATTTTATAGAGGAAATGTTCCAAGGAGAATAATATTCGTGAATGTGTCGAAAAGCTGAGAACCAGACTCAGCTGACTTCTATTGTGAATTACAATGGATAAATATTTTTCTCGATCAATACTATTTTTTTTTCAAACCAACATCAGTAAACTCAATTCGTCAAAGTGCCTGGCCATTTGAAAAAAAAAAAAGTAAAATTAATTCAATAATAACCGTTTTATACT
Source organism: Amaurobius ferox (assembly GCA_951213105.1). Lineage (NCBI taxonomy): Eukaryota > Metazoa > Arthropoda > Arachnida > Araneae > Amaurobiidae > Amaurobius > Amaurobius ferox. Next base: position 135,122,414 of record OX578133.1, on the reverse strand, counting down.
GAATAATATTATACATTTTTGATGATCGGAATGGAATATGTCAATGAAAATCAGCACAGATTAATTTAAAGATGTTGGTCCGAGGAATATTTAAATGTAATTTTATATTTACAATATGCCACGCCGTATACAAAATATACAAATACGCTTTATGATTATGTCATGATTAATTATTAATACTTATGTTAGTTTAATGTATGAACTTAAAAAAGGAATTGGAAATGTATTTACGAGTAATTTTGTTGGGACCAGGCCCACGCCTTATAAAGAAATAATTTACAGGACCGCGGTCTTACAAAGGTTGAGAAATACTGCTCTAAGGTATTTCTTGGCGTGGTTGAAATGGCGTTGGGGTAGTTGAGTGTTAATTTTCAAACTCGGATTCAATTCCCAAACCCAAGTGAACATTTTATCTAATAATTTATAGAATATCACTTCATAAGTGCAATACAGTCTAATGCTCTAAATCTAACGTTAGTTGTGAATTCAGTTAGCAAAACGGGCATATCTTTCACACATTAAGTAACCAAATTAAATATTTGCAAAGTAGTACAACAACTGGGGACAGTTTAATTTCAAAACAACAGAAACTATCCGGACTACAGGATGGTGAACATAAGTATGAAAAAATAAATTATGAGAAAAAACAATTTTTTTCAATGTGTTCTCTTATACAACAGCGATGCACAGAAAAGTGGAAAATAAATGTCAATCGTACACGAAATTGAGTCAAATTGAGAATATAAGCAGATTTAATTCAAAATAATACTATATAAATATAATTATCTAAAATTGATATTATGCAAAATTGTCGAAGGGAAAGGAGCGTGTTGGCAGATGAAATCATTTCGACAATTTTTCATAATATTAGTTTTGGATAATGATAAGATTTATATAGTACTAGCAGTATACCCATTCTTCGTGCGGAGTATATAATAGAAAAAACTTAAAATTTACAGTCATGTGCAAATTCCTATAGTATAATACTAAATGACATTGTTAATAAAAATATTCTATTAAAATATTTAATTTAATGCTCCTAAAAAAATAATTAAGAATTTTTGTTCTCCCTATACAAAATTATCTTCACGGGCTGAAGAATAAACATCCTGGTCCTATTTGTAAACACATTTACAAAAAATATGAAATTGAATCAATATATGTGAAATAAAAGCGCTAAAATTGCATGAAACCCGTACTGCTTATATTCGCTAATATTAGAAGATATACCCGTGTATTAGTAGAAGATTACCCGTACGCACAAGTTTCTAAAATCTTTGTCAAAATAGCAATAATCCCAAAATCAATAATCCCGAAAAATATCAATAATAATAATGTTTAAAACTGAAGACCATAATTGATATAATCCAGGGAAAATGTAATATGGATGCAATTTATTTTAAATACATATCTTTATTATTTAAATCTGAAAAGATTTAATAAAAATCGTCTGCCGCATAAACACATTGGATTTATATCCGTTGCTAAGCGTCATGATATCATTTTCTTCAAATAAATTGGTGAAAAATATATCGTCTGCATAATGCTATCTCTATGGATGGTTTAATTGTGCGTTTTTAGTTAATATCTAGACAACCCTTGGTTCTAAAAACACGAAACATGGACTAAATTTTAAGTGGGGCTATTCTAAGTCTACCCCAAAAATTTCACCCAATTCGATGTAGCCGTCCCCTGTAATGATGAGGCAAACACACAAACAAACACACAAATAAACAGATTTTCAATTTTATTTATGTAGATTGTTACTTTCCTTATATACGTAATGTATAAGAAAAATATTGTAACGAGTATTCGAGTTTTCGACGGGAGAGAGGGAAGTGAAGATGCCTAGAACTGGAAGTGAAAATACCTAGTGAAAGCAGCTATCCCTTTTAGAATTTGATGTTGAATCCCTATCGTTTATCATTTAAGCTTTATCTATATGTAATTCTGAGAAATAGATGTTTCAAGAAAAAAAATTGAACTGGAAGTAGAAAAGGAACAGGAAGTGGAAATCCTTAGTGACCCCCTACCTTCTCTAGAATGTAATACCAAATCCTTACTAAATATTATCTAAGCTCTATCTATAGCAAGTTTTGAGGAAAAGATGTTTCGAGGAAATGAAAATATTTCAATCGAAATTGGAAAATGAACCGGAAGTGGCAATCCTTAGTAAATCCTTCAATCACCTTTAGAATTTGATAATAAATCAATATTTGTCATCATCCAAGAATCCAGTATATCTTATCCTGAGAAATATACATGCTTTTAAAAGAAATTTTAGTGAAAGTAATAGTATAGCAAATTTTTCTTCCACCAATAGTGATACACTGTAAAACATTTGTGTTTCTGAAAGTTTCAGGGGCATCAGCGGTCCGTAATGGGGAGCAAGGTTCCTGATAGTTATAATATATATATATATATATATATATATATATATATATATATATATATATACACAAAAAAATAAGTTTCGACAGAGGATAATTAGCTAAATGTTTCAGAAATGAAGCTGGAATTTTCCATGAACGCCTGTAATTATGGCTTTTCTTATCAGCCTTCCGAAATCATCAACAAAGTAGCTGAAAAAATGAGCAAAGGTTGCAGAATGTTTTACAATGTACTGACATAATTCAAATAAATCGTATAGTCCTCATGAAATGCTTATAAACATTTCTTAAATATGCTTTTCGAAGGGTTCATTGCATGATTATAAGTTGAAAGATTTTATTATCCCGGAAATGCTTTTATTTATTAAATGCCAAGATACTTATCAGAGATACATTGTTGTTATACTTTCTTATCGCAGAACGACAAACACTAGATTTCAGTATCATAATATATATTTCATCTACCAAGATTCAATTTGCTTTCGCAGGAAAATATATCACTTCTATTGATACTCTAGCAGCAATTTCACATCTATTAAAGTGTATGCAGTCAAAGCATCCTTTGTGATGTACTATCATTAGACGCAAGTAATTTCTACATAACTTTAACAGTTACCTGGTTATGTCCAGATATTTTCAAAAGGCTTTTCAGTGGCTGCGTATAATTTATGATGCTACATCACAAAAATTTCAGCAATTCACTGTTCTTAAAGTTTTCCAAATGCACATGTACTTAAAAGGAATGTTTATATTTATCTAAACGGAAATGTTTAAAATGTTTTAAATATTGATAAAAACAGAGTTTTGTTAACGATGAGTTGGGGGTAAATTAATATCTTGCATCATTCTTGGGTTTCACAGTAAACACTTGTACTAGACGAATTCGAAAATTCTTGGTTTAAGGAATTTTGTGTTTTCTGATCATTTTATAGCCTGGTCGTACTGGCGAGCGAAAATAACCGTGAAACTATGGTAGTCAAAAATGATTAGTTGAGAAATTTTGTTTTTAAACTTAATATACTATATAATTGATTCATATGGAAGTTCGGGTAATGGGGAATATCTGTCTCTTTTCTGTACATTGTTTATGTCCAGAGATAATTTGAAGCTATTTGTTTTTGTTTTTTTAAATATTCACATGACCCGTTTTGTTCTTGGGAGAACGAAATTGGTTTTTGATCAAAATGCAGGGTAATAGAACGAAAAAGACATTGGAAAGAACGATATATGTATGTACTTCCTGAATATATTGCACTTTATCTATCTTTCTATCCATCGTGTTTTTGGGTTTTAAAGATATTTTGTGGTCTGGTTCATTAGTTATATTTTCCTGATGTTTTATTACAAAATTTATTTTTACTTTCCCTACAATACATGGTAATATATAGGAAAAGTATTGGTATCTGCCAAAAATCAGAACTCTAGTTTTCAACGGATTTACAGATTTTGAGTACTCTAGAACACAAAAAAACCCATTTTAGCGCGGGTGCGCGCGCGTGTGTGTGTGTGTGTGTGTGTGCGTGCGCGCGCGCACGCGCAATATATGAATCCACTCAAACGCCAAAACTATTCGAAGAAATTTCCCAAAAATTGGTAGGTATGTCCCATATGGGTTATTCTGATGTTGATTAGATTTTGGAACGATTTGATAAACCAGAACCTGCCTTTTTTGTGAAATAGCCCTTAAAAATCGTCAAAATATGAAATAAAAACACTAAATATGCTTAAACTTAAATGTATTGATTAAATGCTTGTTCTATACGTAATATCTTACAAAGAAAATAATAATATCAACCCCATCACTTTAATATTAACCGTTTTTAAGATATATATATTTTTACAGGCATTTTTGCAACGCAAATCCATAAAACTTTGTGCAATTAAGCTCATTACATTATGAAAGACACAGAAATTGAGTCTGAAGGGAAAGTCATGTACTGCTCACATCAGATATTTTATATTAAATGCATTTAACGCAATAAAAATATGTATGTTCGCTTTGTTTTCAGTATCTAGTTTTACAAATCTGTAAATGTGATATCATGTTACGACTTCTCTGCTAATTTAAAATTCTACTGTCAACTGCAAAGCACTATTAAAAAATCATTAATTCATACTCACCATTTAAAAGATATTAATAAAAAAATTGCACCATCCATCAAATACTTTGATAATTTTTCACCTATTGTAAAACATATTCCTGATAATAAATTCAACAGCTATCAAAACGAGTCAAATTGAAGATCAAAGTTCCCATTAGTTTGACGCCCGGAAATTGAATCATTGTGCCCGAAAATTTATCTGGATGACATTTAAAGCTTGCCTCTTCAAAAAAATATTTCACCACTAAACTTTTGTTTTTATTAAAGAAAGCTATATATATATATATATATATATAGAAAGTATTGGGATTAATTTAAAATAATTAATATAATTAATAATATAAAATAATTAATTCAAGAAGTATTGTTTCTTCCAGATTTTTCTTTTAATATTCAGGAATTTTTAATGTTTTGCAAATATATATTTTTAATATTTTTATATATTTGTTATTATGTGTGGCATATTTATAAAGGGTTCCTAAGAAATTTCTTAAATCCCCAAAACTTTGTAAGGAAAGGTCCATAAGTGCATAGCTTAGGTTTATACACAACAAAGTAGCCATGCCTGATTATGTGAAAGTACTTGCAGTGCCCTTAATAGTAAATAGTCTAAAAAGTTAGGATAACGTATTCGACAACAAAACAAGACAGAAGAAAACATTCAATGACAAAGATGCAGGGCATTGTCTAATGAGTAAAAATCGACACCAGGAACGAACGAAAAGTGTTTATGTGAAGCAATCAATTCCTGTTAAACTTTTGTATCATCAGGGCTTTTAACCCAGTGACGTCTGCAGTACATGTCAAAGTACGTGGTAATATTCTTTTCGAAATTCAAATATACATTGTCGCTGGCATTTTAAACAGGCGCTATACTTGATTTATGTCCTTGTAAATGGCGTTTATTGTATAATTCTTGAATACGACAGCAATAAGTGTCAAATAAATGTCTTCTGTAATAGATTTATTGTCGAATCCTGCTCATTAAACTACTCGTTTCTACTCACTCTACAACTTTGCAACTGACTTTTTCTGTCTATCTCGCGTTCGTTATATTAACATTTAAATTTTCCGCTAGGGGCGTTGTAATCCCTTTTATTCAATAGCGCATGATCATTTATCAATAAATTGGCATAACGTGTGCACTCGTAGATTTTTCCTTCCAAAGTTATTGAGGTGCTTAAGGTATTTTCTACGAACACTGTATATCTAGAAGAAGTATTAATTTAAAATAATTAATATAATTAATAATTTAAAACAATTAACTTAAGAAACATTTTTTTTCTTCCACATTTTTCTTTTAATACGTGAATTTGAATTTTTAAATGTTTTGCGAGGGAATTGTTAAGTTGTATTTTCATATATATTTACGTTCATATGTGTTATATTTATGCAATCTAATACTGAAAGGTTTCAAGTTTTAATATACAATTAAAAAAGTGTACTATTTTGAATGCCGTAGAATCTACCAGTCATAATATTTGAAAGGTCTCTTTTTATATTGATGCCGGTAGAAGTCACACAGTTCATAAGTACTGACCAGAAATATTTGACAGACAACTCATCAAAATATATTGAAATCTGTCGGAATCGTTGCATAAAATTAGAATTTATCTATTTATCTGGAGTTACAATTATTTACTACATTATAAAATTTTAGATTTAAAATAAGAAGGAAAATAGTAACAATCTATGAAGATAATTAGGAATTTACAACTTTTACACTTTCATCCATCATTACGAGTCGAACCTGTGATCATATCAACCAAAATCTAGGGATTTAATTGGAATTCTAGGATTTTACCCTAGTGTCCAAAATAATCTTTACATACATAAAAATAATGATATTTCGTGAAATACCCAACCAATCTGATTTATTTTTCAGGAAAATGAGTAGAAGGTAAACCTAATTATAATTACCCAATCCAATTTGATCAAACTGTTTCTGATATGCAAACAATGGCGTCACGTCATCAAAGCCGACGCAAGCGCTATGCACGAAGTATGTTTCCCTGCCAACTTCTGCAATTCAGAATTTGATTTCGCTATTTATTAACTCAAAACAGCTTTTTGTGGCTCTGAAGTATCATTTGAAAGAATCTTTTAGATGGTGAACTGTCGGCCGTTTAGAGGCTGGGCATACATTGATGGAAGTGGCAAGACGACTGAATATTTCACGACAGACAGTCTCTGTCCTCTGGAAACAATTTCAAGACTCTGGAACTGTTGTTAGGGAGCCTGTTAGAAGAACAAAAGAAGGCTTCTCAAAATGGATATCTGTTCATAACAGCTCGTCGCATCAGGAAGTCGATTGCTAGGTAGGTGAGTTTACAGCTTGCAGCCGCCACTGGAACTTTAGTACCGCGACAAACTGTATACAGAGGACGTAAGGAGAAATGCCTTTTTTCCAGAAAATCAACGGTATGTATCAGCTTGAACTGGTGCAGATAACATCAGAGCTTGAATCAACAACAATGGTCCTGTGTTCTCTTCAACGACGAGTCAAAGTTCAATTCAACCTCTGATTCTAAACGCTTTTACATCTGGGGAGAGCCAACCCGAAATCTTCCATCCAGCATTCTGGAATATGACGGTTATAGCGGTTCAGATCTGATGGTTTCAAGATTCATAATGATCAAGGACGTACTTCCCTGCACGTGTTCGACAGATGATCTGTGTCTGGCCAGAGATATCGAGATGGAGTCTTCGTGGGTCTTTCTAGACCTGCATGTGGGTCTGAATATATTTTTATGGAAAACGTGCATCCACATCCAGCCAGCCTGGTTGATGAATTTTTTGAAAACGAAGGCATTGAACGAATGAACTGGCCAGCCAAATTTCCAGAACTGAACCCGATTAAGAACTTATAACGCGTTCTTTGAAAAGCTGTTACACAACGAAATCCTCCTTCTAGAGATCGAGATGACTTAAAGACCGCGTTGCTGTAGGAGTGGAACTTACAGCCCCAAACCACCTTATGGACAGCATGAAATCTCGTTGTGATACATATATACAAGTTAGGTAGGATTACTTAGTATATACAACTTTGGGTAAGAGCGATGCAGCAATTAGACGGTGTTGGCAGGAAAGGGTCCAGAATGGCAGATTTCAGCGGGCAGCGGACGACCTAAACCGACGACAGAACGGGAAGATAGAGCGATTGTCAGAGAAACTGTGACAGCACGAAATTCGTCGCAATCAACCA